>DWBW01000025.1:0-16053 GCA_018231125.1 Spialia spio | reverse complement strand
AAGTATTATTTAGACTAAGTGTTTACATGAGAGCTTACCAAATGCAGGCTTATCGAACACTTTATAAATCAACATTAATAAATGCTTTTTTTCCATAATAAAGTTTACAAAATCTTTGGTTAATAGAACTTAAGCTTTGTATAATCTAATAGCTTTAAATACATCAATTCCTCACATTCACTCAAGAACTATCTATAGCAATTTATTAGAGGTATAGATATGAGATGAGATCAAGCTTACAGCTTGAGAAAAAACCCCAAAATATTAGATTAAGCAAAGCTTAAAATGCTTTAATCCAATTATTAAATTAACTTCCTCATTTGAATACCTGGTGCTTTATAAAATTCTTTGTTTAGCCTAAGTTATAATAATGTCTTTAATTCAAAATAACTATTAATATTGTAGATTTATCATCATAAGATTTATATCCCTGCAATCAAAATACATTGACTACCTCTATATTATTTTATTAACATGAGCATGTATAGAAGACAACATCTAACATCAATTTGGCATATATTTTGAGCTATATACTCAATTACGAAGCATAACATCAAAACATTTAAAAGTTCACATAATAATCATGCCATAAGCTCTTGCATAAAAATTGCATTCTACACAAAATGTCAACTATACATAATACAATGATGTTTATACAAACACACAGTTAACAAAGTTTTAAGCGCTTTCACATGTGGTCACAAGCTGTGGTACTGTTACTACTATTACACTTCTCTTTATAAGAAGGAAGCTTCTCAACTTGCAAAAAGATCAGTATGGTAGTAAAACAGCTTGCAACTCCTTGTAATTTCGCTAAAACTGATTTACCATTTTAAAAAGCTGTGTATGTACTTAATTAGACATTGGAAATAACATAACAAATGAAAAATAAATATTAATGAATAACAATCATATGACAGCCCTTTGCATAGTGTTTATTACACCATTTATTAAAAGGGTCTTGCATATTGGTTTGTACATTGTTTATCTATAGCAACCTCAACAAGAAATGTGTAACTGTGTAAGTGTAAGGCTGTGTTCCACACACATCTCTGATGGAAGTGCACGTTAAGTCTGCCAACCTGTGCTGTTGTTCTAGTAGTATACTACAGTCAGTTAGGTTTGCAGACAAGCTTATTAAATTAGACAAAAGAGAAAGTATACAGACAGAAACTATGTTGTAAAGTCTCTAAAAGGAGATGTAGCATTCATCTAATGGACACTTCATTATTTTACAATGGGATTATCTCTCTTAATTAAGAAACAACTAGCTGACAATATATTTTCTAAACACAGAATAGACAAAGACATTATACAATTGGGAAAAAGTTCATTGAAAAAGTCCCACTCCAAATTCCAACTTTTTTACGTTTCACTTTGTCCTTGCACATTCATTGTCGAGCAGAAAGTACAGATGAGTTCTAGTATCCATTCAAACCCACATGCCAAAGCATGGTAGCCAGCAAAATGGAAAAGAGTAACTGGCTTGGTATCAAACATTCGTCCGTTTTGAATTTCGGAGGCGTGCCAAGCCCGATTGTAACCGCTAAGACTGATTATTCTGCTTGTTGGACCTGAGTCGGGCCAGCCCTGAGCGCTCTTCCTCCTCATCACTGGTACAAGAGAGTCCGCCGACCGCTCCACGCGACGACGTAGCCTGAATCAAGTCTTGGTCAGGCCCATTGCGGCTCTCATACAAAAGAATGCCCAATGTCTCTTCATAGATCCTCGCTTCCGGAAACTCAACTTTGGTATGTTTCTTGTCTGTCGCGTAAACAATGGAAGTACAACACACTTCAGCACACTTCTTGCTGTGCCCATAGAAAGACCAGCAGCAAATCTCATTGGAGCCAATCACATCCTTTATGAACAACACTCGGCCACTGAAGCGGAGAGACAACTTGTCAAATAATTCAATGTTTTTCAACAAATTGTCATCCGATGTACTTGTGTAGGAGTATTTATTGTTGTGCCGGTTTATTAACAGCTTCACAACAGGCTGCAAAAGAATAACATTTAATTAAGGTTATCTTCAGCACAGAACACAACTTAGGTAGGTAATATTGGTTTTTTTATCATATAGATATGAGTAGCAAATGTGTGTGCAGGCCCACCAGATTTAAATTAGACTTAAACCAGATGTAAATTAGCCCAAGAACAGCCCAATTTAAACCCAATAAGACTTTATAGAAGGTATAACAGGAGTTGGTAAATATCTGAGTAAAATTTATAACTTTTACCTGTGCTTTTACCATCTTATAGGTATATATGTTAGGTACATACTCAAAATTAAATTAATAATGCTAATATTAAAATATTTATAAAAAATTAACTTATTAAAAGCTAAATTTTGACTTATATACCTTTGTTGTTGAGGAAATTAGCAACTGTTCCTCCTTTTGTGAAGTTATTAATGGCACCCTGCAAATGGGTTCTGCATCCCGCTCTTTTTTAGTTAAAGCCTGCTGACATGAGTCTGATAGCTCTTCAATCAGAAAGTATTTGGCCTCAGCCAAGAGCTCGGTTATCTCACGGTAGGTATCTGGTAAAGCTACAGTGCCATCTCGAAGATAGTTCAGAATTGTCCCAAAGTGCTTACCACAGCGATCAATGAGGATCCATCCTTAAAACATATTAAAGAACATTAACATTTAATAATAGAAAAAAAGGATAATTAAACCAATTTGATGCTATGTTATTACTTATTATACAACATTGTAGGTACACCTTGATTTAGTAATATATAAAAGCAACAAGCTTTGTAGTTCACAACTAAAATATTAATATTTAATAATATATTATACATGCATTTACATGCATTTACATATTATACATGCACAGATTTGGCTTTTTTTTGGACAAGTTCCTCATATTGCCTCCTTAATAGTTTAGAAAGTCAACACAAGTCGCATCCCACAATAGATGTGGAGAGAATACTCTGCTATGCTTGTTATGGATTGGAGGAGTAAATTATTAGACAAAAAAAATACCATCTATTTCCAAATCTACCAGATGAATTACCACTAAATAGCATGATAACGTAATAGTTTAAGATAAAACCAATGAAAGTTATTAACTAAGTTCGTAGATACCTTCGGAATCTGTGAGTACCTCCATTCTGCCGCTAAACATGGTCCGCAGCATGTTGTCACTTTTAGTCAAGGTACCAATAGTTGTATAAAACAACGTGCCTCCCACATTTAACTTCACATATTGGGACGGACTGCCCTTGATAAGTGTTTTGTGGTCGCCCGACATTTTAGGAAGCCAATCGGATAAAACTGCTGCAACACCCAACTGTCTAATGTCTATCGCTTTGGTAAATTAACACGCGATTAGAAATTTCAACGTTAGTAGATTGATTTTGATATAACACTCATTGTGTCTTTGAAGAATATTTCTTATTGATTATCAAAATGGATGAAAAACCAGGCAAGACAATATTTAAAGATAACAGCGCACAGGATAAGCCAAATAAGTCACAAACAACATCCACTATCCACCGTCGCAGTACTCGCAGTCAAGCGGGCGGGTGGACGTCAATATAGTGGTCGTCAAGTCAAACCAAACTCGTCAAATTAATCAATACAAAGTACGAACTTCTACAGACTAACTTATAGTATACAGACTAACTCTGACCATAGACAAAAATTTAGGTGGAGAGAGAGACAATATTCACGTTCTTCGTACGTACGACTGGTACGTACAAAATACGTACTGCCAAAAAAATTGTACGAGTAAATTTTGATGTATGTACTCTGTTGGGCTGTCCTTGCTCTTTGGTTCCTCTTCACTAAATTTCTTCGTTAAATTTCTATGTTGCCACCACGAGTTTCAAAATCTCCACAAATTTGTTATTTGTTTTATAATTTATATATATATAACAATAATAAATATATATTATTGTACATTGAAAAATGAATCGCTTTTCCACGTGGTCATCTTATCACGGCACGATTTTAATTTATTGTGATTCTTAATTTTTTGTGTTAATTAAAAAAAGTTGTTAATTTTTGTTGTAGTAGTTTGTTTTTGTTTTTGTTTTTATTTTTGTAATAGCATGTGCTTTATTTTAATATGCCATTGATGCCTGTTTCATGTGAAGTTCAAATGAATTTACGCGGGTTAGGTAATAGTATATTTTTAAAAAACGTTTTAGCTGCATCTGCAGCAATGAAAAACGAAACTTTGAGTTAAAAAAAGTACTTTTAATATTAGACAATAATATCGTGACTTTGTTCAGATAAGGAGTCACTTAAATGACAGAGGTTTATTTAATTTAATATAATTTTCATCAAATCAAGACAACACTGTTTCACAATTTGCTTTTTCTTCAGTTTTAATGTGCTTCAACGGAACAGATACATATTGTTTTTTTCGACATAGCGATTCAGCTTCTTCAATTGTCTCAGGTAACTTGATATTCGACGTTTCCGGCAACATGAGATTTGCCATTACTGCGCATAGAGACATTCCGGATAGTATTATACCTGGAAGTCTCTCATCTATTTTCCGAGTCTAAAATAATATAAAAGTGTTTGATTACCTATGTTAAAGTATAAATATTTTATATTATAAAGAGGAGACTGAAAAATTGATTCTGATTTGTTTAGATTGTATGGTGTAATAGGTAACTTAATCGAAGACCCTTTTATTTTAGTAAGAAGGATGGATTTGAAATAGCGCCAAAATACCTCTAGATGACTTTTTCATTTCGAAAGATTAAACGATTAGTAAGTAAAGTAAATAACTTACAAAAAATAATATGTATGGAGACATAACAGAGCCCAAACTTGCAAAAACATTTCCCAAAGCCATTCCGGATTGGCGCAATGGAGTTGGATACAGTTCTATACCTAACAAGTTTACTACTACATATATTACTGCATTAGATATTCTTATCATAATGTTTAATAAAGTTCCCATCCACCAGATACGGATCCATGGAGAAGAACCTACAAAAAATTGTTTTATAAAATTTATTAAGTATTTTAGTCTATTATCTTGCCTTAAATATATAAGAATAAATTGGTTTTCATTTGTCTCACTAAAACTCGAAAATTGACTGATTGAGCTGCTTTTCGTTTTGAAGGTAATTTGTTAATAAAAATATCTAAAAGGTAATTATTCTACACGGAAAAATGTCGCGAACAAAAGCTAATATTTTATAAAATAATATAATAATGTCATATAGTACCTAATTTATGTAACATTTTAAGCTTATCGGGAAAGTACCAGCACCTTTTACTTATAAATAGTTTTTTAAAAATGATTCTTACTTATATCTCGAAAAGCAATTAACAACCAGGCAACAGAAATTAATAAAAAAGATCCCGCTCCACTATAACGTCGCCCAATGCGGTTTACAAGCCAGCCAGCTAAGCAACAGGCTGGTATTTCCGATAATGATTGCCAACAAAGTTCTAGATATGGATTACTATCAATTCTTTGACCAATACTTAAAATTTGCATACTATTACATGTGCTTCCAACAGTCCTACAAATAAAAAATATAATATGATTGTCATTAATAACAAAGTTCGAGGTACCTAAATATAAACTTATCATTTAAATAAAATCAATTGAATAAAGTTAAAAGAAATAACGTAATAATAAGAACATATTACAAAAATAATACAAGAACATAGTTACCTACATACAAGAATAATAAGAAATAATAAAAAGTAGTAGTTAAGTAGATCTTAATACAAACTATATAATAATATAGGTATATACCATAATATTAGATGCAATATGGCATTGAACGCTAGTTTAGGCCTGGAAAATAGTGTCAATAGTCCTAGCGATCTAACTGTGCTTTGAGGAATATAACTTAAAAGCTCTTTTTCAGTTTCTAATTGCAAACTTGTGCCATTAGTTTTTGCAATAAGCTTTAATTGTTTAACGCACTGCCTTGTTTTTCCGTTAGCATGCTGCCATCGAGGAGATTCAATCATAAAGCTGTAATTTTTTTAAGTTATCATTAGATGAGATATTAAAAGTGAAATCATGGAGGTGATGAACACAAACATATTACCATGAAAACAATATGAATGCTAATAAAGGTGCCGTAGTCGATATTACAAATAATTTCCAATCTTTGAGCCACCAATATATCAACGACATAATAAATACTCCTAGGCTTCCTGATACACTTCGCATGGAGGTTATAATAGATCGTCTTTCAGGAGATGTAATTTCTACAGTTATTACTGATGCACTCTGCATAGCTGACCACAAAGCAAATGAGCTAATCAAACATCCAAATAAGAAGACCAAATAAGATAAATTGGCTAGTAAAGAAGTAATCCGTCCAAAAATAATGAGCACTATTGCTGAAATATAAGTTATTCGACGTCCATATCTGCAAAATAAAATAAAAATAGATCAGAACCATAAAACCAAAATCTTACTGCGATTTAATAAAAAAACTCCCAAGGCAAGGTGCAATGGGTGCAAAAATCGACTTATCCACGTTTCATAATATCTGGTAAAATCCTTAAGTATACCATAACGTTACATAAAATAATTTGATTGTGCAATATGGTTAGAATTTAATTAACAGAGAATGTAATTCATAATTTACTATTCTGCTTGTAATTACATAATATATTTATTTAATTACTATTAGTAAAATATTGGTATATTTATTTATTTATTTATTTATTTGAGTCTTATAGATTTAATAAAGTGCCCAATTATATTTTTTCTTATAATCCAATCAAATAAAAAAATCAAATCGATATACCTAGTTGTTTTTACAATAAAGATATATGTTATTTTTACACTCACTCTGCAAATAATAGATCTACATACATTAGTAAATGAAAATACCTAGGTATATTTATCTCACGTTCCTTTTTTATTAAAAAATAAATAAAAATGTGTCTTTTCAATCTCTTCGGTAACTGTTCGGTAGTTTGGTCTAGAACAAATAGTATTAAAAAAGCGGCCAAGTGCAAGTCGGACTCGCACATGAAGAGTTTCGTAGCAGTAAGCCAGTAAGTAACATAATATAAAAGTTCTTGTAGTTTGTAGTTGATTGTATAAAAGGTAAATAGCAGTTAACGGTTTATGGCGTATTAAAGAAACTACTTTCTTATTAGATCTCGTTCAAACCAATTTTCTATAGTTTTCTTGATAATGTACTTCTAGGTATATTTATCATTCTCTTATTTTAGAAGTTACAGGGGGACACATAAATACATTTTACCACTTTGGAAGTGTCTTGTAAAATTATTCAGTATAGAAAAGAAATGAAGCCAGAAACCTAAATATTATTTTTGAAGACGTATCCATAGATACCCCACCTCATCTCAATAATTTTTGAGTTTCTTCAATTTTTCTATGAAAACTTTTATGCGGATCACAGAATACATCTCCTTACAAAGTTTCAACATTATTGGTTTTAGTGTTTCGGAGAAAAGTGGCTAGGACATCCGGACGGACGGACCGACGGACAGATAGGCAGACATGACGAATCTATAAGGATTCCTTTCTGTCATTTGGCTACGGAACCCTGAAGAGTACCTACATAATATACTCTTCTGGGATGTACGAAGGAATCATACTTTTTACTTTCAGTAGTATTTTTTCATTTACTTTTATTATGTTAGTGTAGGCTTTATCTGCCAAGCAAAGGTTGATGTTGATTCTATCACGTAAAATTGTAAATTTTGAGCTACATAAACCATCTATAAATTCTAAATATTCATCTATAACCAACGCATCCATTGGTACGTTTATAGCCAGAGAAGAAAAATAATTTGATAAAATGTACCTAACTAATAGTTAAAAATGTTGTTTTTGAGGACCTGATTATTATTATTTTGACGTGCATTAAGTGTATGTAAATACCTTATGATGAATAAACGATTTGAATTTGAATTTGAATCGCTTTATGTAGGTATAGAAGTTAGAGATGATTTTAATAGAAGATTTAGATAAATACAATTACACGGTGCATTAGGTACTCATTACTAGTCTATTTATGTTGTTGACTTCGTTTTATTTTATCAGTGGAATCACGTCATTAAACAAAGAGTTAAAATTTACACAGCAATAACTAAATGCCTTCTGATTTCTGAGCATTATTCTCTTGATAATAAAAGAACTTTATTGCTTTCTAAATCAAAATAAGTAAAACGCCAAAATCATTTTACCTAGATGTATTTTAAAGTAAACCTTTCGTCATTTTCATAACAATATATTTAGCTCAATTTTTAACGATTTATAAAAGATTAATTGATGTTAAGTAGGTGCGAAAAACGAAGTTTTTTACTTACACGTCGCCAATCCATCCGAAAAACATTGATCCAATCAATTCCATTATTTTGCTAAAAGCCAAAATATTTGGTATATATATTTCTTTGTCGCAAACCCAACCATTGTCAATCGAAACTGTTGATTCGTACCAAGTTTTGTCATATTCATACTCTGTACATCCTACACAAATAAATATACATTAAAATTGGCTTGAATAATTTAACAAGTGAAATTATGAGAATATCTACCAGTTATTAGGTACTTGGAGGTGGCCGGCATCTTAACGTTATGATGTAGGTAAGTAAGATGTATCTTATATCTATTGCGCTTTTAGATAGAATTTGGCGCATTCTTATATCTCCCGCAAAGTTACAGAAGATTGAATTCTATATCTGCTATTCTATCCAAAAAAGCCATACTGACTGTATAAATGATGAAATGAAACCAAATTTCATAATAAAGAAATAGAGCAGGTTACCCATCTCCGGACCTTGGGTAAGTCACTGGTAAGTACGCGGACACTGTGCCGTTCCCTTTTGGTCATATTCACAGAGGTATAAACATGGTCATATTCAGTGAAGCTACTTGAGAGATTTTTTTAATACTTACCGCGAGTAAAATTATTTTCTTCTGGGTTTAAATAAATAAGGCAATTTTCAAATTTTGTTTCCCCATGTATAATTTCATGTCTGTAAAGTTTCTAACAGTTAATGTTGCGCTACACTTTAAAGAATATTAGATTCAACCACTATTTATTTGTAAGTTGCACGACTATGCTTAAAGAGAAGTTTCTTTAAATATAAACATACAAGTACTGATACTACTAATTGATACTCATAATAGCGAATGATAAAAATCGAACTGGTAAACACCTGAAAGATTTCTATTTAAATTAGATCTCAAACGACAAGGTATTGATGCTTCAACAAACAAATAAAGGGTAGATTCTTTTCACAAGTGATAAGGAAACTTTATGACCGTAAGTGAGACAGTATGGGTTGGTGATGGTGGGATGGTGACCACTTGACCACATAATTCAACGTAGGTATATAAATAAGATGACCTAACAAAAACAATTCCACTTACGGGATATACTTCAGCTTCCAAGTATCATGAGACACGTTTGTCGTTTTCTCAGGCAATTTGCAGGTGTAAGGGACAATTACAAGAACTATAATCATGTGCAAGTTTATCATTGACCACACTGCTGAAAACGCTATATTAATTATAAAATCATACTTTTTTTGAAAACAACCCCCCGATCCTATTTCTATAAGTGCACGATCATAAGCAGAACTCATTATTTTAAGAAAGAGAATTAGAAATTAAAAATAATAATACACAAAATGAATTAAGACAACATAATTATTAATGTCGTCTGATCCTGTATACATTTAATTGAATTCTGTACGAACTATCGTTCACTATTTTAAGTCACATTATGTAATATAAATGTATTATTATCATATTAGTTAGTATTTAAATAAGAATCTTTTATCAGTGTAGGCTTAGCGTTAACGTTAACTGTGCAAATTGTGAGGAAAAAATAGAGATAAATTTAACTCATGCGACTCCGTGCTCATTTTCCTATTATTTTAAGAAAAATTCGAAAAGTACCTAACTTTGTATTTTATGTAGCGCCAAGATAAAGTCCATAATTATTATTATATTAAGTCGAATGTACAGGATCTTAAACAGGACATTTTCTTCAAAGTTTGCTTTTATTTTACATGAAAAAATATTGTAAAAAGTGTGTAAAACATATAGAAATTATATATTGTAATATAGAAATTAAACAACAAGAAAAAAATAGAAAGTGTTTAATTTTGACCTAACTTTTGAATTAAATATTTCTCTTCTAAAGTTGCAATCACTCCATTTTTGCCCATATCACAGATATTGTAATACTAATACTAGCCCGTCTAGCCCATACATATAATATCAACTCAACAATCAATTCAATAATAATTCCTCCAAAATCAGAAGAACATGATGAGATGGTGTGGCAACACTGGTACAGTACTAGTAAGTACTAGTTGTTGTATAATGCTACTGCTCCATCGGCATTCACGTTAGCATCATAGGCATACCTATATAAGTAAAATCGTCAGCATTCATTTTTTATCTGTTGGTATTATTCGAAGTCAAAGTTAGCTGTGAAATTCCCAGTGGGAATTTTTTTAATCTACGATACGGCGGCTTTTGCATTTGATTTGCTTGCATTGCTCTGCTCTTGCCGCCTGCGATCTACGATTTTTGGTGGATCTTGGCGCCGCGAATCGCGCGTCAGTTAATTTACAGTCGTATTTCATGCAAATAATTTATCAACATGGGTGCTTACTTATCTGAACCTGTTACTGAAAAACTTTCTAGTGATGAATCGAGTGACAAACTTGAATGCGGTGCAAGCTCAATGCAAGGATGGCGTGTCAATCAAGAGGTACGATGTTTCTTCAGTAATTAGACAGTTCGATCTGTAGTTAAACCGTATTCATTACTTTGTAATTTATGCTAGACATTTCTTCCGGATATACGTTGGTGTTCAATGTTCATTACTATGTTTGCACAAGCATTTGCATTTTAGTAGTTACGTTTCACATCAACGGGGGCCCCTCACTAAATGTGGCGTACCTACAATAATTCTATAATTATATTTCTTTCTATTGTTAAGTAGAATTGTTTTACGGAGTTCTGTAGGATACCTCTTCTTACAATGCCTATTTTTTAGGATGCTCACAACACAATACTGGACTTTGATATCAACACGTCCTTGTTTGCCGTTTATGATGGGCACGGCGGCGCCGAAGTGGCTACATATTGTTCCCAAAAACTACCAGATTACATTAAAAATACAGAAGCTTACAAGAATGGAGATATTGAAAAGGCTTTATCTGACGCTTTCCTGGGTTTTGATGCCACAATCCCCACAAGAGAGGTTATGGACATACTTAAGGAGTTGGCAGGTATGTTTCCTGTTAATATCAATACTATTGTTGTTGTTTTTTTTTGCACTGTTTTGTTTTTGTTTGCAAACTTAGTACTTTAAAATTTAGTGTACTAATTCCTTTTTCTTAATAGGAGAGATAAATCCACCAGGTCCGAGTGACAATGAAGAGTCTGAAGATGAAAATGTTAATAATCTGTACCAAGAAGCCCATCTTCCATTGCAGGTAATATTTCATGACATCAACTTTGCTATTTCATGACATCAACTTTGCTCACTTATAAATCACAGGTCTAAGGTTCAAATCGTTTCATATATTTCTCTATGGGATTAATAATGTTTAAAAGCACATTCTTAAGTTTTTGAATTTGTGAATATAGGTATACCTACTTGTTTCATATTGTTTCAATTATCCAATCAAAATTATGAAATGAAACTTGTATATTATCTCTTCATCTAATGCTTTTCATTTATTTCTTTTATGTTCTTTTAACATTAGTATAAGTATTGACTAATGAAAACATACTTATAGGAAGTGCTTGCTAAATATGACAACAAACTGAGTACATTGCATCGGGCTCGTCTCGGAGAGTCAGCTACACCTCTCTCACCATGTCTTCGAGCAAAAAAGAATGTAGATGAAGCAGGCAGCTCTGGTAAGATGTTGATATTATTAGTATTTTCTATTAAAATTTGATAAATAGGAATTGATCTCAGGATTGAAAACTTTTTTTGAGTATAACATGTGGGCACCTCAATGGAACTTTATGGAATTAAATGAAGGAAAATTAATGGAATTAAAGAAAAAATTTAAGTTAAAAGTGATAAAAGAGAGCAAAATACTGAGGAATTTAGTTTCCATTCAAGAATTAAAAAAAAACTGGCTTTTTTATATTTAAACTATAAAAATTATATTCTTAAACTTGATAAATTTAATTATTTAGGTGTTGGAACCTCTAGTTCCTCTATAGAATTTGTTCCTGTGGCTGGCTCAAGCTCAGAGCAGGTTGGTGTTGAGGCATCTTCAAGCAAGAATGGTTTAAGCAATAACGAAGAAACTAAAGTGGAGGAAGATACTGGTGGTGTGTCTTCTACCAACTCCAATGAAGAAGAAAAAGGAACAAATGGAGAGGTAATTCATTATACATGTTGCAACTTTAAAAGAAAATACACTATTTTTCATTTATAATTAAATGCTGTTTTCATACATGTTAAACTTTTATTCAAATCACTTTGAACTTTGTGTAACCCTGTACAAATGGGTTATAAAGATTTTTAATTTATGTGATTTTATATTAATTAACAATTTATTTAACAGGTTTCTACCAGTGATGTAAAAAAAGATGCAGTTGCGATGGACGTTGACAAATCCAGCACAGCGTTTCCAGATAGTTCTGGGGATAATTGCCGCCAACCTGAACAGAGTGGCGACGCCAAAAATGATGTGACTACATGCAATGGAGAAGTGTCTGCTTCTAAGCAGACTGATGGAGAGGAAAACAACATTACATCATCAAATGGATCTGTTACACCACTCAAATCTGATGGAAAAGGTATTTTTTAACATTAAATTGTATTCTTTTATTGTATTGTATTAATATTATTCTCATGCTTGCTTCCTTGCTATTACATTGTTCATTTATTTTACTCAATACAAGTGTTGTTCTTTGTCATTGTCTTTTGCTTTTGTTGTGCTTGCTATCACTGTTATCCATTATGTTAATTCAGTGTTACATTTTATTCTATTCTCTATCATTCTATTACTATCTTTTGCTTTTGATATGGTATTGTTATAATACAATGATTTTTCAAATGAATTTAATTATCTGTGCAGTTAAGGTGTCCCCATCCCCAGTTTCAAGTTCGGATAAGCCGGCCCCTGAAAGACCGAAAAAGTCCAAATTGCGTAGGTCGGCGGTTGCCATGTATGAGACATTATTGCGGCAAGCCACAGAGGAAGATGAGGACGATAGTGACTCAAATGACGAGACCTTCGAAGGAGGGGAGGTTGAATCATCAGACGAGGAGAATGTCAATGGTGTAGAGGACTCCTCTAATGATGGTTAGTACATGACGTGTGTCTATTCAGTAATCATTCACTGCAAGCTATCATCTGCAGAATCATACTGATATCTTCATAATTTTGTGTCACAAACATTTTGTTTGTATTATGCATGATAAGAGTTCATACATTTTTAGCTATGTAGTTTCATGTTCATTATCTTGTATATTTAGCTTTTTAGCTTAATTATTTCTTTTATTTTAAATGTTGATTGTAGTACTATTAGTTCATCATTTTGGTAATTATTTACAATAATTTTAGTACATAGATATTTATGTTATTTGATGCAGATATGATGTGTGCGTAAAACACTGCAATTTGTTTAGTCAGGTTTATTTTTACAAGTAATTAAAACAAATTTTGATCATAAGCACTAGTCTTAACACTCTCGCTGCAGCAGTGTTATTAACCTTATAGGTTAAGTTAGTTATTATTGTAAGAAATTGAATGTCACTTTTTTCAAGTTATCCCTAATGTAGATAATCCTTTAAACATTTGACTGCTTTCATTCTATAACAGCACTTAAAAACAGTGCAACAACTTCAACTTCTATATTAGGTACCATTTATATTTTGACATTTGTATTTGACAGGTGAAGCAGAGGACGAAGAAGATGAAGAGGACTATGAAGCCGAGTCCAGTGATGATGATGGAGAAGAAGACATCTCCATTAACGAGGAGCCGGGGAACGACAGTGGCTGCACCGCTGTTGTGGCTTTGCTGAGGGGTAATTTACTCTTTTTATAGCTATCATAATACACTTATAATAACGTCTTGTGTGAAAACTAACACAGAGTTCTTGTATTATTGTGCAAGACTACAATTCTGGTTCAGGTTGAACAAGGCTGAGATAAGGCTGTAGTTATCAATTGACCCTTAAATTTCTGCATTCTTCAATGAAGCAAATTTTTTTAGCATAATTTTCATTTTTACGCTACGCACTGTATCCTGAATGAATCTAAGATTTTTTTTAATGTACTAAATTAAAAAATCAATTTCAGGTAATGAGCTATATGTCGCCAATGCTGGCGATTCTCGTTGCATAATATGCAGAGAGGGCAAAGCCATTGACATGTCTATTGACCACAAACCGGAAGATCAACCTGAGCTCGACAGAATAACAAAAGCTGGTGGTAAAGTGTCCAATGACGGCCGTATTAATGGCGGCCTCAACTTATCTCGTGCCATAGGTGATCACTCATACAAACAGAACAAAGATTTAGATGCCAAGGAGCAAATGATCACAGCTCTGCCTGATGTGAAGACATTAACAATAGACCCTAGCAAGGACCAGTTCATGGTGCTAGCTTGCGATGGAATATGGAACTTCATGTCTAGTCAAGATGTTTGCGACTTTATCGTGCCAAGGCTCGCTGAAGGCAGGGAGAGGCTATCACAGATTTGTGAAGAGGTGTGTGGAATTTTATAGTTATTTTTTGTATTAAAGGTCTGTCACTAGAGTGATAGTGAAGTAAATTATTAAATAAATCAATTAATAAATTTAATGTCATGTGTTATCTGTTTGTTTCAGATGTTTGATCATTGCTTAGCTCCCAGCACAATGGGCGATGGTACAGGCTGTGATAATATGACTGCTATTATAGTCCGTTTCAAAGATGGGCTTATTGTTGATGTTGCCAAGACCACAAGCAATGCAGAGAGCTCTAAAAAGCGTGCGGCGGAGGAAGAACCAAGCACTGAAGAGCAACAGGAGTCTAAAAGGCAAAAGTTCGATGACTCCTTATCAAGTTCTGTTGTGACATCAAGTGTATAAGATTTTTTAATTTAAGGATCCAGTGATTGATCTGCACATAGAACTGTAAAAGTTTGAAGACTTTAAATTAAACATAATTATAATCAATCTATACTACATTGGATTGGATGTTGGAGTTAAGAGGGTTGCATGAAACACAATTAAAAGTAGGTTTCCAAAGCAAAAGACTTTTATAAGGTTCTTCTAACGTAAGTAAACAATTCTTAATGTAGATTACTCTCCTCTTCTAAGTCAGTTGTAGAATCCTTTATTCATCAGCATCACTATAGACACAAACTTAATTGCTTAGTTTATAGATAAAATAAATGCATTTTGATGTACATAGGTACCTACACTGTAGCCACATAAGAGAAGTTACTTTAATTAATTTATTGCAGTGATTCTTAGATATGCATTTGACATAGAATTGTATAAGAAAGGATTGCTCGTTTTTTTAAAATACAATTTGGATAACTTAAGCAAGCAGCAAAGGTGCTTGTATTGTATTAATTAAATATGTGACGAATCTGAACTTCACGTCAGATGATATGAAAAGTTCATTTTCTAATTCTATAACATTACTCTTTTTATCGGACTTCTAAAAAGGAGGAGGTTGAATTTGACCGTAAATATTCTTTTTATATCTATATTTTAATTTGTTATATTGTTCACAATGATAAAGTCATTACCGCCAAGTAATTAATAATTATTATTATTAAATCACTAACAGGCAAGATTTAATATAGATATAAAATTTTGATTCCGATTCAGTCCATATGTGTAAAAGATAGACCAAGTGGATAAATTATTTTAGACAACGTCTTAAAATTTTGGAAAAAATCATGTATAATAAATAAGGAATGTATTGTAACCATTCTGAGGAACTTGCACGAAGCGCTGTGCGAATATACTTTAGCTTGAATTAAAGACACGTTTAAACATGGTGACGTCACAATAAATTCCAGTATGTTCTTCAACGTAAATCATAGAACATAATTTAACTAACGGTATATAATAGATCGTTTATCG
>DWBW01000024.1:0-16137 GCA_018231125.1 Spialia spio | reverse complement strand
AATCACACAAAGTGCTACCTAATTGTTAAATGAGAATAAAATTCTTACCCTTCCGATGGTTACCAATTTTTCGGAAATACCGCATGTACGTAGAGCAATGTAATTACACATACAATATTAATACAGAAAGATATAGAAAAATATCTTTGTACATTAATGTGACTCATATTAATCCATACGTAGCATGTAGGTACTAAAGTAACTTAGCAAACTGCATCCTCTAACCCACATATTAATTCAACTTGACATAATGTCCACAAAAGCGGGGAAAATTGTATACAAAAGCAGGGCGACATTAGTCTCCGCTGAAATTAATGTGTTCAGATCTCTCGCCTTTACGTATTGCATTACAACATAAATGAATTTTAAAACGTACAGCAAGTGTTGCTGCTTAAAGAATGTGTGCTACGATGATGTATTTTCGTATTCTGTTACGAGAACTTTGTGCAAATGTGGAAGATTAGTCTTCTGCATGCACTCTGAACTCAGTCCATTATATTATATCTAAAACTTGACTCCTTGATTGACGAGAAACTGTAATTATACTTTGTTTTTTTCTCATGGTAGCATCAGTTTTTGAAAGGCCAATTAAAATTTCATAGAACATTCAAATCAAAAATTACACCTATACAAATTTAATAGATATGATTCGAGTAAACTAATTAAAATTTGTGAAACGTCGTGTTTCAGTTTCACTCTGTATTTGACATAATAATGATCATCCTCAACTTTTATTTTCATTATTTTATGTTGATCTGCTTTTTGGTTTTTGGCGGTTTATTTGTAGGTAAGGTTAATTAACTCATTGTTTTAGTCCACGTATTTTCATAGTCAAGGAATCTTCACCAAGTCATCGTCAAGAAGTTGGCATTTCTTGATCGACAATTTATAACATCTACAAAAAGACAGCTTAAAAGGCGACCATCTTACATGTGACCTGCCATGTTCTAACAAAGCTCAGTGGATATTATTGCATGTATATTCTCCTGGAACTATTTATAAAACCAGAAGTCTGAACAAAACGTGCAAGATTGTACACAAAGACGCAGCGTTGACATTAGTCCCCGGTGAAATTAATGAACACACATCTCTCGTCTCAAAGCACTACATGTCACGCGTCTACGGGGTCGCGAATTAAACCGCATTGTTTGACGTGAAGATATTTTAACGCCACGCCTGGAAAGGGAATAAAATAAATCTTGGTTACAAAGGTTTTTATATCCCGCTGCTTGGTTTCGGTCTCTTCTAATTCCGGAAGATTTTCCGCGTGATTCTGTGTCTTGGGATCTGACTGAGTAGTCGTTATGGAACGGTATGGAAGCTCCTTTGTCCTTGTGGAACCCGTTTTCATTGTTCTTTCAGAATGACTTTACGTTTTTATCTTTCCGCATTTTTGACATATTATTTTAAAAACTTTGAACTTGTATCGTATATGGATGGACATGGATGGATGAAGGATAGTACAGGATGAATGGAGTTTACCACTCCTTTTTACCGTCACTTTGGCTGATACAATTTTCTACCTTACTCCTGTCTTCTGCGATCCGAATTTTGCTTCTAATAAAGGTTATCCTGGTCCATTCACGGATGGTCTGGTCTTCCGCTTCACAAGCATGCAAATTACCTGAGCTCCCTTATGAGAGGATTATTTGAAAAAAATTGGATCAAACAAAGCACCAATATAAGTTACTGCGACGACTCCAGCGAGGTTACCTTTCAATTAAATCTGATTGTTCATAAAAGCTGCATAAGGATTAAATATAACTCCTAAGAAGCCCTATTTCTCTCTTCACTCTACACGCACACACACACGAACGGCCCCATGTATTCACGTGTACGTAAACAGGCGAAGTGCGCGCCAAGTACCATCAAGTCACTGCATTCAATTACTCGACGTTCAATTTCCCCATTAACATTATAATCCGCTATAATCAAGAGCAATGAACGTCAATCAGCGTCATAACGGGTCATAACTAATTAGGACTTAGATCTCGATATTGCACTTATCGTTAGTATTGAATCAGATTGCCCGTCGCTGTCATAGACATGATTTGATTCTATGTCGGAATTCAAAATTTACCCGTATGTAGTGTTGTAAGGTCAGAAATAAACTACTATTATTAGTATGAATTTATAGTTTTCTTTCTTTTCTAAGAAGTCAACTACTGCTAGTTTGATAACCCGTAACTTGCGGTTCAGTACCATCATATAATACAGTTTAATTTATCTTGCGTCGTATATCATATTCTGTTGATTAGTTCGTGCCTAAATTATCATATTACGAATGTTTGGAATCCGAAACTTTACAAAGTAAAATTGACGTGGGCTTCCCGCCTTATGCCGGCGAACTAAGGGATCGTGCTATCGTCACTTGTACCCTAAGGGATATCCCTTCCTCAGATAACCGCGATTACTTTCATAATGTTTATAATATGTCCATAATGAGATGTTACGCTTAGTTTACGTGAGTAGAATTTAAATAAACATTTAATTTGTTCTGTTCAGTAAAAGTTACACAAAGTAATTGTTTTGGTTGTGTCTGACACAAAATACTTTTTTTCAACATTTTTGCATTGTCTGTCTCTTTCTGACTTACCCGCATCTAATGATTATAGCCAATAATATTCCTGAGATTCTGCTTCGGGCGAACTATTTACTGACATACATGTATAGGTGCGTACCTACAAGACTGAACGAACATTTTGCTCGGTCTATTTGATTTAATTAGTAAAATATTACATCGCCGCCTTCAAGTAAAACAACCGAATTCAAATATAGAAAGTTTAAATTAAGTTATGCATATACGAGATAACGCGTGCACAGTTGTAAAGGTGGGTCCACACATGTTACTTTGTCTGTATCTCCGCCTCGTATCTCTGCCTCGTATGGCCATCTCGATCTAAGAATTTTGGACGCATAGTAAAATAAGTAAGTAGTTTAATTATCGTAGTTTAAATAGAACGAAAAAATCGACTGGTGATAGAACTGAAAGTATCTGTATCGTCAGGTACTGAAAGAAGTGTCACCATACTATACCATACCTTGCCAACATGCGTTCTTGAACCGCGACGGCGATACCAGGCGGAGGTCCGGTACGAACAAAATAACAGGTATGGACCCACCTTTATGTAATGCGGGCGTCGTGCGACGTCGCGACTCCGACGCCAGGGACCGTACTTCGTTCGCGCTGACAAGGGTCCGAATCAGGGAGAGAGATATTAATTTGTAGGGTGCGTTGTAAATTAACTGGCTCGAGTTGGTGTAACAGAGTTACCCGGCCGGTCCGCGGGGGCCCGGATAATTTGTAAGGCGACCGGGTAATAATTTTCGACGGTTGTCGCTGAACCCGGTTAGATACTGGACCGTGGTGTGTGTGGATGTGGAGTGAGCTCGGTGTGTGGACCGTGTTGTGACGATGTGTCTTTGTTGTATGTTTTTAACAGGAATTCAGCTTTTGGTATTGTCATGTCAGCGTTTATGAATGATTGAAGGGGGTCAACAATAAAATTAAACGGCTCTTTTCGTGTTGAACCAATTTTTATGCAAAGGACGTAAAATAGAGTCCATTTTATGGAGCCGTTTTAGAGCTTTTGAATCGGACTTACGCAACATAAGGAAACCAAAAGCGACATATTTTAGTCATGTATTGAATGATCTTGGTGTATGTTTGATTTATTTAATATGCTCGTATGTATAATATTTCAAAACAACTTCAAATAATACTTATGATCTTGATACTCTTAGGTACCTATATAGTTTCTAAGAAATTAACATCACTTAGAAGTATCGAGTTTATTGAAAGGTAATGTAAAGGTTATATAAGTAAGTGCTATATAGAATGTATTTTCGCAGCACAAAACCCCATCAGTATGGAGATAAATTCCCTCCACTTAAAAACTGGCGACACAGCCACGCACAACTTAATTAAGTAATACATAATTAGGATGCAACTCGCAGAGAGTCTTGGGAGACTTTAAGATGCAAGCGATGCACCATGCAACAATATTCTGCATATGCAATAGGGTGCAACGTACCTGCACAGACAGAGCTTAAGGAATGGCGAGCGTCTACGTGGATTTTATTTTCCGTTTTTCCACGCTTGCATTCTCAGCAGTTTGCATAAATGGCCGACATTGCTTTCTCGTATCGCCGGCTTTTGCATGCACAAGAAACTGTTTATGCGGGACACTTTTTCTAAGGATAGCGTTAGGGTTAAGATATATCGATCGATGGTCTTTTGTCGTTTGCTGTATCTGTATCACTTTGCCTTAAGGGTTTTGGATATCAGAGCGAGATAAGATAGATTTTATTTAAGATTAGATTTTTTAGTATTTGTTATTGTAGCGGCAACAGAAATAAGTATAATTATGATCTCTTAAAAATTTAAGTGTCTTGCTATTACGATTTATGAGATACAGCCTGGTGACAGACAGGCGGACATACAGACCGCGAAGTCTCAATTATAGTCTCGTTTTACCCTTTGGGTACGAAACCCTAAGAATAATCATAAATAAATTTGAAGAATTATCATTATTTATGAAAGAATTATTAGATCGGCTGATCTAAAATTTTCTGACAAAATTCTTGAAATTTGATTGCCACAATCATAACGTCTTTTAATAGAACTAACAAGTCTTCATTCATCAATATATAACTTAATTAACCGCCATTGGCCCGGTTATTGGTTGGTGAGTAATTAAAAGTTGTGTCCCCCAAAGGTTTCAATTAGGACACTAAATTAATTTCAGCCCAACTAATTGTTAGAGCGCTATCTATGATGGAAATTGGTAAATTAGACCCCACCTCTTTGATAGTTGAGCGAATACTTGACAATAGTTCGTTACCAATTAGTTCCGGCGAAATGGCGCATCCGCCCGGAGTTTTAGATGGTTTCATGGCCGTTGCCAATAGATAATGAACCTTTGATTTGATTTAATTATGGAAGGTAAGAAAATCAGTAAGTTAGGCTTTGAACTCTTTTACAGTTCCGCATTCCTGTTTTCGGTTTAAGTGTTTCTGTTATTGCCTTTGTTATTACCTGTTATTGCCTGTTATGTCCATGTTCCACTCACAACACAGGGAATCCTTAAAGTACTAAAGGTACTATGAATGTGATGCGTTTATTAAGCACTTGTCTCTGTATTAACTACGTGTTTCTTTTTCCGTAAATGCGAGAATATCCCCCAGACATCGTAACTGCTGATAATTAAATAACACGACATAACAATGTATGCAGTGTTTCGACATCGGTCGATTCGTGCACAACAATAGACGATTATGGTATGCCGTTTTGTGATTCGACCTTCGGTCACACCATTGTTATGCACTTGACACGTTTGGGCTGTTGTCGCGTGATTGTTGACTGGTTAAGCCGTATACAATAAGTGTATGATATAGTAACTGCATAATACAACGCGATTAAATGTTACCCAATTTTGAGATGAAACTTCTTGGGTAAGTGCTACACAGTTTATCTTGTGGTTATCCGAATATTTAGTTGGTATTCGAATAATTCGCGCGTATCCGACCATTTTACGGTTATCAGAACATTTCACAAGTATCCGAATATCACTGGTATTCGATTTTTTGGAAGTGTCTCAACCAGTTTAAGTTGTTTGAATATTTTGTGGATATCCAAACATTTTTCTCAGATATCCCTGTAAGTTTCATAGGTACTAATCCAAACATCTTAAAAGCATCCGAATATTTCACAGGTACACTTCGCATTACGATCACAGTCAGTGATTGGAAAAGCTGCTTTGAAGCAATTGTGCTTTGACGACGAATCTATGTAACGCATCGGTACGCCGCTTTACTATCAAAACTATTCATTTGCATTCAGTTCAACACACGGATTGGAATGAATCCTTTCAAAGGATACACGTGTTTCTAATACCCATTTGTGTTGTTTAGTTCGCAGTTGCACTTTAGTTCGCAGAACTGTAACTATTGGAATAGCAGTTCGCCTGTGATGTTCGGATTTAAATCATTATTACTTGCCGTAAACAGCGCTCTTGCATACTCGTATCGCATTGGCGTGTTTGAAGAGTGACGAGTCAATATGTAATTATGGACACAAGAGGGAATATCATATGAGATTGTCGACCCCAGTTCACTCCCAACTTGTTTTCGAGTGAACCTACTCGAAACCCTTTTCCAGAATTAATTTGGATGTTTTCATTCCGACGGCAACTTATTTTGTTTATTTTGAGCGTAAATAAATCGAGTATACTACATATATGATAAATTATAAAGAGCTTATTATGAAATAGAAGTTGTGTCATGTCACAGCAGATAATTGGAAATTTGAAAATGAATCACAGCCTACGTCCTAAACAGTTTAGGTAAGGTCTTCTCCTGTAATCTCTAACGAGGTGGTGGAGATGTGTTTGTCTTAACGATAAAATCTGAACGCACTTCATTTATTGCAATGCGAGGTTAATGCCATAGGTCGTTAACGGGTCAGCGAGTTCAAACTGTAACGTTTACTTGTATAGTTTACGTTACCTGCATCCACGTTAAGTGCATTAACTGCTATGTAATTAATCGACTTTGAAAATAGCACTAGAAAATTCGCAACTTTTGTCAAAGTATTGTAGTGTGAATTGTGAACACTTTTTCTCGGGGACAAAGTCGTGAGCATCATTTAGTCAACTCAGCAGTGAGAAACGTCTGAAATATTCCAAGGCGGCTATTAATCAGTTCAACTATTCTTAGAACTAATGATAAGTGCACAATGGTGTGGATTAATTGTACGCATTCATTGGACGCGCTTTGTCTAAAGAGAGAACGATGGAAAGTGGCACCTTTGTGCCAGGCCTTTGTCGCCCGTCGTCTTTCACGAGGCTTTTACAGTGATGTCGGCTGACATCTATAGTGATCAGCCTTATTGATGTTACCTGATGTTAAGGCGAAGGTTTAGAGGAAGGTTCTCAGCGAGAGTGTACAGTGTAAAGCCAATATTTCCCGCCGGAATTAGAGAGAGAAGATAAGAAATGTTTTCTTTTTGAAGGAAAAAGGTATTCTAATTGGTGGAAGAGGATCGATATTTGACTTTTACCAATCGGCATTAATTTGTTTTTAGATGACTTTTGCAATACAATACGGATTGATCACTACATTATACATTTATTGAGCTTCATTCGTTCATAAGATTTGAAAACGTTAATGAATGTGAAGTTCTGATTTAGATAGATTTATAATATAGATCAGATATTTATTTATTACATCATCTCACTTCAAATGTTGATACTTATATAAAATTCTGCTGTATTCAAATAATTGAAGGTAAAATTTTATTTAAAACTGTACACAACTTTAAAGTAACAGGATTAAAATGATAAATTCCACGGGGCGAAATAAACGTGGCTAGTTAATAGGTCGGACGTTAAAGGCAACGCCTCACCTCATCCCCTTTCGCACGTGAACCGCTAGGTAATGTAATCCGGGGGTAGGTTCCCCATGTCTTGTTTTCAAATCGGATACCGTCCTATTTGTGCGAAAGTAAATCTCGTGATCCTTGCAGAAAGAGTGTGCAAAGATGCGTCTGGTATTTTATTTTACTCGTATATGTGCTTGTTAGAGTTCGTAGGGTCTGTTTACGTGTTACAAAAATTATTAAAACGATTTTAGTTCTGAAGAGATCATCAGGAGAACTCTGCATCTGCAGAAACAACACAATGATTCAAGCTCTTCCAATTTCTTATTTTATTTCACTACTCGGTATTTATCGGTGTATCGGCATTCATAGCAACTGGAATTTTTTTCTAATAAGAAACATGAATCTAAAATTAAACCATTTCGTGTAATATTTATGAAATGACGGTTCTTTATTTACTCGTAAAATTCACATTAACTTATTGGATGTCAGTTGAAATTAACCATTTAAACTAAAAGCTTTAAACTGAAGTACAACTATAAATGTATCCAATATAAAACATGGAAACCCTAGCCAGAGGATATATTTAGGGAAACTTACGCCAACCGCAATAAATTATGGCGGATGTGAAAAATTAAGCGCGATACTCCATGTACCTTCTTGTTCAGTTTTGTTTTTGGAACTTGGGCCAAACTGCTCCGGGCGTAGAGGGAAGTTGGCGCAACTTTTTATTATATTCACGTTGACCGGCAAATATTATATTTCTCATGCACAGAAGTTGCTTATAACGATGAGGAGGACCTTTTTGCATTTCTTCAACATAGTTTCTGAGAATAAATATATTTTAAGATAGAATTAGGGCATTATAGTTTCTGCTGCTTTTAGGTAGAAGACAGGTAGAGATTACAGTTGTTTGACCACGATCGGTGACACTTTTGCTGATTTAATAGCATCTGAGACAGAACAGCCAGTAACCTTTATCCCCCATCCCAAACGGTATAGGTACATACGCGTCTTTAGCTCTGCAGTGGACCATAAAAACCTTTAGATGACGCCGATGTGAAAAATGATTTTAAAGGCAATATTTTTTATTGTTTCAGATCGGATCATTGAAGGGATACTACCTGCTATCACATCACAACGTTCGGAAACGGTCGACGGAGCCGAGCCATGAACACCATCAAAAATTAACCGAGGAACCTCATGTATGTACCTACCTATGTGTCTCATAGATTTTTTTTTAACAAATCGCAACAAAATTTATCATCCGCAGCTAGTTTTTGAGTCGTCGGCGATTTACCTTGTTTGGAAACGAGGTCTAAGTAGGTGCTTGGGATTCCCATATGGGATTGGGTTTTTCCGAGTCGGGGTTTTATCAGCATTCGAACTTTATCACTCCTATCAACTATTAATAGTGATTCACATTTCAATGATGTTTTGTAAGTAATTGCATCCCATAATAGCCTTTAGTATTCGTAAACAAATAATAGAAACCTATCATCTAATTCTCGAAGTAAAAAATTTTGCATCCCTATCTCGATGTCAACCATTATGTTAGGACTGATTCCAAAAATATTGAAGGCTTTCTTTAATTGCGCTGCAGAACGTTTTCAATTATACTTAAAAGGGCCGAATAAGGCTAGTGCATCTCGTGTATAAATTCAAGTGCCTGATTTGTATTCTGAACCCGATTGGAATAAATCCGTCTGCTCTTTGCGTGAGGGCGGGCCGAGAATGAGAGAGGGTTTTGTTTCACTGTAGCGCTCCGATGGCGTACGTTTGATTGTATATCGGCGTCTAACGATAAGCTTCGGGATCATCCCAGCTTGAACGTGATGAGTTACGAGCCCGGGCGTGCGTGGGAGGCGTGATATACTCCTTTGTGTTCGTTCGATGGACAGTTAAGTTGATTCTCATCGTTTAAGTATTCTTCTAGTTCAATAGTTATTATAAATCTATAGAATCTTCAATAGGTATAGGAAGTAGACTCACTTGAATATGTATAGTTAGGTATAGTTAGGATTCCTTTCTATGACCAATATTGGGGTGATGCTGAGCAACATTATGAGCAAAATATCTGTTTACATAATCAGTTCTGAATTAGCGGTAGCTTTGAATTTCCCATTTCAAAACATTAAATTCTTAGTTACTCCGCAGAGAGAAGCCGTAATTTTAATTTTTCGGGAACATAATGTACTTCCATCCTTCCCTTGATTGGTTCTGTACTTCTTGAGTCGTATTACTTTGACACTAGAGAATTAACATACACGTAGCGAAGGTTCTTCAGGCACCAACTTACACACACATACATAATACACTCGTATTCGTTGAGCATCAAAATCGTATTACTCGGAGGCCACCCATTTGGATTATCTTTTGAGCTTTGACATCGTAATTTGGTGACGCGTTAATATCGACGTAATCTCTCGCGCCGCGCGTGATGTTATTATGTACGTTTTTTATTAACGTTTTTTTAAGGGTGCAAAAAGTCATCTAGGTAGGTGCTCGGGATTGGATGAAATCGTGGACTGGGGAATATTTGTTTCTTATGTAGGTTTAGGGGCTTGAGGTAAATTAGTATTGGTTTATTTCCACAGAAGTGTCAGTTACGATTTGGGAACCTTTACCTTTGCTTGAAAAATTATCACCATCTTTATTATCATCATGAATGCATGTATTGTCTGCCTGTAACCTCTTTCACGTAAGAAAGCTTTAAATGACTTCGATTCTATTGAAAACTGGAGCGCTATTTCACTAAATAAAGGCATCGCACTAAAATACACTTTGTTAAGATAAGAGAACTTTTTAAACGAAACCCGAGGAGAAGTGAAGAGGTACAATATCCGTCCAATGTTCGTCTGATAGGAAAGGATGACCCCTCGACCGTAAACTTTTCATAACCGCGCCTAATAAACTCAAACAAAAGGGTTTGCCCTTTGTTATGCTTTCCTTTAACTTTCTTTTCGCTTATGAAAATTAAATTAAAACTTTTCGACGTGTATCTTGATTTTCTTCTGCAGAGTAATTAAATTCGATAAAATCGTCCATATATTTGCTTTCAATTATAACTATGATGTCACCTTGTTTCTATGATTAGACAAGATTTTGATAGTTCGTTTAAAATTTAACTTTTCCATTTGTTCTGAAAGTTCTTAAAAAATAATGACGTTTAATTGTCGATGTTAAATCTTCGTAGAAATTCTCATAAGGCATGATACCTTTACATTGTTTTTAGAAGATCAGTGCCCACAGGGAAGTTATACCTGACAATGGGACTTCTGCTTACGATAGCATTTATTCACTAAATCAATATCAATTTCAAGCCATGTTACGTTCAGATGTTCCATAGTTCTGAGTATTACCTACCTGTACTCCTACAGGTACATTAGACTCAATCAACCGTTCAAATTAGTGACTGCATATAATCTACTAGCAATTCCAACGAGACACTGAATCAACAGGAATCGCTCTGTCAGCGAGTAATTACAGATATGCTGTCCATGGCTATTGTCATTCGATGACTCTATGTCGAATGTAGATTTGATTTGCAACCATAATATTATACTTCTGTATTAAATTGTGTGTGTCTTGTAGGGACGGATAATTAAAATAGTAATGACAGAAAATGGAACGCTATAGTTGTGCTTGTGAGAAGATACTCATGGCTTTACCTCAAGATTTTGGGTATTACTGTTCCACACAAAGACAATAACACAAACACAGAACGAGAATCTAAATCTTAAGGCTATAAACTGCAGCTTTTGTTGGGAACCAACCCAAGATTCTCCAATATCCCAAACAACAGCACCACAAGTTATCACCGTTCATCCTCGGAATGCACTGAACCAGCTTAAATCCTCGAATAATTCCTACTACAAGTTTCCTGCGGCGGGCTGAGTCAACACCAATCGTGTGCGTCCTTAATTACAGGCGCAGTGAGAACGGCCTTTGCCACTCGATCGCTTTGTAACCAATCCAGAATTAGTGTGTAGGCACCCAGTTTGGCCTAATTTAAATTGCTTGGATAGCTTACTGAAGCGCGAAATTTGTTATAAGGCTTTAGTTCGAGTTGCATTGTGATGAAGTGAGAGTGTCTCTGTTGCTACGTGACAAGCGACGGGAGGTGATACGCCCAGTTTCCACCGAAGCTGAGAGATGTGTGTTGCTAAATAATCAGATATTATATTTATGAGGTTAAATTACAGAGACATGCAAAATAACGAAATATTGATTGCCCACATAACTCCAGAATCGTTTTGTTCTATTATACTTGTTTTCACGTTTATTCACCAGCTTTTGTGTCTTTTAGGAAACAAAGCCTGATAACTCCTTTTTAGAAAAATATTCCGAAGATGACCCCGCAGAAAAACAACATGATTTGACCAAAGAATTTTGCCTCGATCCAGAGATTATCACATTAACTTACACTACAGATTCATTACATCACTACCGAAGAGTAGATGAAGTTACTCGTATTTCAGTTATAGCAACACGATATCTCAACGCCCGAGGCAACATCGGTGTCACTTGCTGGATGATATTATCTTACCAGCCACTTATTACCCGCTGTAATTTACCGGCTACCGAAATAGTATCCGCCTGCTGTAATTATTTTGCAAACCGCAGAATTATCAGAACGTATCAGCAACAACGTATTAGTATCGTGCTAATTGCATTACCTAGTACTTTAGGATTCAGGTAAGGAATAGGGCAATGTAACAAAATATCAGAGAACTGAATGTCGATAAGTGAACGTCAGATAACTGTTTTAGTATTCACGTTACCCTAATCTAGATTTGACAGTTGCTTTACCATTCTATGCCAAGGAAGTCTTGAGTTAGAGGCCTTGAAAATTTGGTGAATAAAGTCCGCGGGTAAATTTATTCTAAAAATATAAGGGCTCTTAAAAGGGGAGATCAAAAAATCTATTGGACAGCGGCGGGTGTGGGTGAACCGTACGGAACACACGAAATATCAGCTCGGTTCGGCAAACAAACTTGATTTATATCTCAATATGCCGTTGTCGTATAAATTTTGTCCAAAGTCACCCGTTTAATTTGACAACTGCGATGGTTTTTATTGAGGCCGGACTGTTTTGGCTGCCTGTATTTAAAATAATGATTTATTTTTAAGTATATGGAGAAGTAACGTAGCCCATTCGCGAAATTATCCCGCAAATGTCATTGCCTAATGAATTTATTAAGAAACTGAACATAAGATGAGGCAAGACCTTGGGCATTGTCTGTACTGATAGTAGCCGTCAATCCAGATGTTTTAACAGATTTTATAAATCTTTTCAAACCAGAACGTAACCGACATAAATGCCACAACACACGACTAAGAATTTGAGTAATGGAAAGTTAGTTTAGTATCAGTCGAGAGATAATACGTCCCATGAGTGTGTGGCGTATACAAACACGTCTATATACATCTATCTGCCTGTCAAAAAGATTTTCGGCTTACGTTTCCTTGGCTCCCTTTGATCCGCACACGAATGTAGCCGGAATTACCGTAAGGCGATTGCGTCAGGTAGTAATCGCTCCGCAAAACCTCATAACAAAAGGCCAAATTCCCAGATTGGACCGTTCGCTTCGGAATTTTGTTCTTGGAAACGGAAACGTTTTCTTTTCTAAAACGAGATTCAACATTACGATGTTTTGGATGGCATGTCGTGTCTCGTTGCAGAGAGAGAGACAGAGAAAGAAAGAGAGACACCCGTCGGAAAGTGAAGCAAATAAAATTAAAACTAAGTCAATATGTAGTTAAACCCATTAATAGTTTTATCTAAACTTTGTTGCGTTGAGGGAAAGCTTAAATTATTTTCAATTATCTTTTTTCCTTTGTCTCTCGGTCGGATTTTTATTGAATCAGACTGTTGATTAAGTCAGTCAGTCAGTCAGTCAGTATGTTTATTCCTTTATATGGATGCTACGAATGGCAGGCACACATGTAGGTAAGTTTCCACATTCTGATGATTGGAAGCAAAAAAATTAAGAAGTGAAAAATAGCAAACCAAAGAGTCATTACTTTAGTAAAAAACTTATTAATATTATATTGTAAAGATCCACGAAATCTCTATTCTGACGGATAATAACATCAGTCGCGGCCAGTTGGCGTTCAAAGACCACGACAGCGGTCTTTGTCTGCCAGCGAAGTTGGCATTGGCTGGACCCCAATAAAACTAAGGGGCGTGCCAGCGGCTGGCTCTAGCAGCCTTTCTCATGTTGATCACCCGACGACGCATCGACGCCTCCAACATCCTCGTAAACATCCACTTTGTGTCCATTACGGTCCCTTTACAGCCAAACGAACGCTCTGAATGGAAGTTTTAATTGCTCTGTAAACAACACCGTTGCCTTGAAGTAGGTACATAAGTAGTCATAAACGCTGAGTAAATATTGCGTTTTGGTGTTGTTAAATAGATACGAGTAGATATGAATTTGATAGTTGTGGTAAAAGTGTTATTGTAGCACTTTTTAGAAGCTTTTATTCAACTTCGGCTCTAGGTGTGTGAGTATGTTTAGGTGGAATGTTGCAGCTAAATTTTGAAGCTGATATCCTCAACCGATTGAGCTAAAATTTTGAATATATGTTTATATGATAATGCAAGATAAGATAAAATGTCGGATGAACAAGATTGTTAATAATAGTCCAGGTTGCTTGTAATAAAAGGATGTATGTGTAATTGTAAGCTTGAGCTTGAATGATGTGCTCCCTCTTGGGCCAAAACCTTACCGCATTACAACAAAAAAATTATCTGAGCCTTTTCTCCCAGTCAATAAAATTCCAATTCCATTGCCATAATTTCCATAATGCGTTCATGACGTTTTCGTGTGTGTAAGAGCTAATGCATTTATCAACTTAATCGCTAATCACGCATTAGCGTTAGTGCAATACATAACGCTGTAAGTGAGGCTTTCAGGACTCCGCAAGTTAATAGGTCATTGACATTTTATAATATTACTCGTATACGTAATGACGCTAAAACGTAATGTGTACCATAACCTTAAATATTTTCCATGCACAATTTAATATCATCTGTGGACAACTTAAAAGTCAGTACACGAAAATACATATAAATGCTTACAGTTTGTAAGGTCCACTGCTGGGGTCGGGACTTTTCCCAAAACTGGGGAAGACCAACTTTCATACGGATTGGTGGAGTAAAGAAATATGCAAAAACATTCAATATTTCACTCGTGTAAAAACTTTTCGAATTCAGGTGTCCTGTGTCCTCAAATACGAAAAATAATCCCAGCACAGGCAGTTCGTGCTGTGATTTTGTTACGAAACGAAAGGTGGCAGGAGTCAATTATCGACAGTGTCAGATCGTTTTTAATTACAGGTGTTTGTACCAATTGCATCGTGGACGCACGGATGAATATTTGAAACTATTTTTGGAGATCCGCAAATAGTTTGGTAAAAACCTTCTTGTATGAGTACTTTTACGAGGTTTTACGTATTGTTATGGTCTTCATCATGTGAAAAGATGGTTTCTGCCTGCTCATCTTTTTTACCTTTTTAAACCCCTATTTAAATTTATTAGGTAAAGTTCAGGTGTTTGGCTGTGTCAGCGTAACACACTCTTTTGGTCGAATATTATGAAAAATGTGGTTAGTTGAGTGTAGTAGTAGAAGATTGGGTGGCATAATGTAATCATAATGCCTCTTTAAACTCAGGCATGCCTCTATGATCTTTGCGGTTTAAACTTTTACTGGATTGTACGGAACTGTTCGTAGCGTTTTTTTGTCGCGCTTGGTATTTTTTTCATCTCGAGCGTATTGGCTGGCTGTGACCGCATAGTGAATATCAATTATTTCTACGATTCAACGAATCCTTTCCTCTCCGCGTTCCCAGCGTAACGTGTGTTCGGAAATATTGTTTAGTCGAATTCGTTTTGGCCGAAGTGCGCTCCGTTGAAAGTGTTAGTTGGGTTTGGATGTGATGTAACTCTTGAATAATGTTTTGTAGCGGTGCTGCGGTGTTCGTCGCTTGTAGTGGTTTCGAGGGATATAGTTTTTGATGTGTTTTGGAGGACTAGATTCTAGGCTTGTATTGTGTTCTGGGTTGCCAAAAAATCATTAAAAACTTCCCCAATTTATTTACTTTCTTTGCCTTAGTTTATCAAATCTTTCGGGAGCTGTATAGGTTACTCATGTAGTAGTAGGAAGTCATCAAGCCGAAGTGCCGGAAGCCTTATACTTGCTTTGAAACATCCGACGTAGTAGATACGTTTACTGGCTTTCAGTCAGTGAAGCAAAATATAGCAATTAAGTGTGTTCCATCGCTTCCTCGGTAGTATTAGACCTGAACCTAGCAGATCTGAACCTTAGGAAGAGGGTGTCAAAATCCAAACAAAAAAAATTTAAAATCGTTTCCCTCTGAATCCAAGAGGACAATCGAAGAAATTCTATTGTCAAACGCACTGCTCATCGCAGCAAAAAAAATGTATCAGGAATGAACCTTTTAGCATTTAAATGTAAGAAAACAATGGCAAGATTAAAAAAAAAAGATGTAAGTAAAAAATTAATGAAACAAAAAATTTTTTTTTGAGTCCAAGAAGACAATAAAGCAAATTCTAATGACAAACGCATTGCGTCTCTTTTGCGCTCAACATGTTTACGGCTCAACCCTCGGCCGCTCACCGCGGCGGGACCAGCGGAGCCCACTTTATTAGTTTAGGACCCGGCTACGTCGCTCGCTAACTGTGTTTACACACACAGGGACTTTATTAGACACGGGTTTTTAACGGGTTGCCT
>DWBW01000023.1:0-16188 GCA_018231125.1 Spialia spio | reverse complement strand
TCTTTGCACAATACTAAGTAGACTGGGTATATTATTGGCCAGCCAAGTGATCTACGTTATACTGCCGACCTATACAACAGTCAGTGACCTGAAGTTAATGATGACAAAAAACTTGACTTGCGTAAAGTGTTCAATGTAGAACATTATGATAAGCTAAAACTATTTGCACTAAGGATATCAGACAAAGGAATTTTTCGTTTATAATTCATATTAATGAATCTCGAGAAGGTCATTATTTTGTAGCAGTATTTTTAACATTAATACGGGTAATTAATTTCACTGCTGATAATGAATAGATATAATTAGAAGAATGTGAATTATGTTCTCAAATATTTCTGTTTGACTCTATATCTCGTGCATGGTTTAACGCGTATACGTAAATTGACCAATCCTTATCCAGCAGATCAGCAAAACTATAAACCTGTTCCAATTTCAAACGCACGCTAATTTCAGAAGTATACCTACCATACCTATTGAATTATGCTTCAACTTACAAGTAAGTGAGGGCACCGATGAGCATGGCGCCCCTGGGTCCAGTGAGAGTGATGACGGACGGGGCCATCCAGTTGCAGATCGCCAGGGTGGCGTAGATGATGGCCAGCGATGTGTATCCGTCACCCGTGAACGTGGCATCGTCCTGGGTTATGCTATCGAGGATTGTTTTCTGTGGACAATAGATAAAAGTACTCATTGATTGAATTTGAGTGGGTTCCGACAAAGTTGGTGGTATTTTTAACATAAATACGACAACATTGATTATGAAAGAATAAGTGTAAGCGATGAAGCGGTGGAATAACGAAATAAGCCCGTGTCATGTAATAGGTCTACTCCTAAAAAGTTCTGTAAACATTTTACGCAGATGGAATCAAACAAGCCAAGTTGGGAATGATTTAAAAACGGAAGATTGTCAATCGAACAGGAAGTGGTATCATGGTCGAATGAACAATTTATGTAAAAGTTCCTTGGGCAAAACAAGGCAAGCTTCATGATTCAGTTTTTACGATTTGGGATTTATGTAATGTCACATCAATAAAACCGTAAATGGTGTTCTTTGATGGTAGGTATTATTGTTACTGTCATAAGGTCATTTATTTGACTGTAGCATGCTTGTGAACTGAATTTCAATGAAAAACAATCGGTTTATTTCTTTTGACAGAATTTGCGTTTACGCAACAATCCATTTAAAATGATGCAATTCTATATGGATGCATTCCGAAATTGATATCAGGTAAAACCCAAGAACTCCATTTTAACATCCAAGGCAACAATAAAACACTGTCTCTTAATCTGCGATAAAAGAATTTTGTAACAATGTTGATATATTGGTATGATTACAAAATCACTACTTATGGTCTATAAGTCTCAATAACCCTGGAATATTGTTTGCCACATTAAGTGTTAAAATGCTGAAATGAACAAACCCACTCAATACGCCATTTACGGAATGTCGTAAACAAGAAAATAGCATAAGCATATATTGTATGCATCTTTTAAAATCATTTGGTCAAAATTTTGGTTTTATAGCAGGGGATTGACATCATTATTGTATGATAACGGTGCATGCCATTGTATACCACCTACAGGAGAACGATGTGTTATAACAAAGGTCATTTAACCATATCCCAAGTTTAACGAATGAACGAAGAAAACAATATGAATTTTAGGTTAGGATCCAGCCGTAGGCCTAAAATTCGTTAGACAAAGCAAAGTTTCCGTACGTATAGGTACGATACAACCTCTTATGTAGAATTCATATTTTAAAAGTTCAAGGTTGCATCACAGCGGTTTGAGCGGAGAAGGTTGCCACAAGGGATATGTTAAAGTTTTGCGAAACTCTTCGTATACGCCGTTACACCGATAATGCCACTTTCATTATTCAATCAGCAAGTATTTACACAATAATACCTCAACAATATTGAGGTGCCATTTTTGTTTGTAAAAGAGTTGTTGTAGGTTAGGTACTCATCTTAAACTTTGACCGACTCCATAATTATCTTACTGATTTGATTGGGTGAAGAACTGGCTGAAAATGTGTCATAGGGGCCATCCATCATTCGTGACAAATGTGAGACTAACCCTTCCCTAGTGTGACGTCACATATTTTGCAAATTTACACCAAGAAATTAGCTTTATTTCCATTTAAAATGTAACGTCACAAAATTACCCCTACCCCTCGTCACACGATGTCACGCTTCTTCGACTCCCTTCCTCCCCCGTAGCATGTGACTTAATTTATTGATGGCCCCCAATTCTAGACACTACATCGCCGCCAGGAGTATAGGTCTACTAATAATTTCCACTTACAAACACACAGTCGAAAGCTTGCAGAATTGTAAGTAGCAGACGGATTACCTCATGTCACTTGTTTAAGTAATAATTTTAATTGATATCGGTAATAACTCATATCGAGACCATGACCACAAAATTAGCATAGATATCTAATACTTAATAGTAATATATAGGATAGGTATACCTACTTGCTAATAAATTTAAGTTAATGTTTATCAATAAGATAGAATAGATATTATAGACCTATATGAAAAAACCCAAAAAAATTGAGGAGACCCCCTTTTTGATGTCGCCTGAAAACCTTAACCAATGTCGCAATTGCAAATCAATGGAGATACAGAAGATAGTCAAAAACACTTATTATAAACGTCTACTGATAACATAATCTACTTGACATGTTATTGAAAATTATGCCCTTGAATATTGGAATATATCTCGCCAATAAATCGTTTTGACCTAAATTGAATATAACAGATCCTTGAGTTTATCGACTTTAGACAAACAAGCGATCGATATGCGGAGTGGTTTTGGATTTTAACCGCACGGCTATCGTATAAGTGTGGGTCCTTTGACAGCAATTTGATTAATTGCTATAGATTGCATAATGCGAGTGCCATGATGCAATTATCAGAGCGAGCCCTGCCTCTATAGCATTATGCAACAATGCATCGAGAATGACGTTCAAAATGAACTCTGAGGCACTTCAGACAACTATGGTTAAAAAATAAATACAGTTGTGAGAAGAGTTCAACCACTTTAAGAGCGTTGAAATAAGTAGCGTTTCGGTCGCGCAAATTGTGCGCTGACTGTTTAGATAATTTATGGAGCCCTATGCTATGCATCCACAAATTGAAGCTGGACGGTTGACAGTCAATTGCTGCTCGTGTGTTTGATACCTTAGGGATTTTATATAATTGTAATATTATTATGTACCTACGTGGACAAGGCGCACGCCATGATTATCTTTACGGCACTCTGGCCGCGCGATTGGAACGTTTTGTGTATCAAGCCCCTAAGAGTTCATTTCGTATCTTAGTGTCACAGTTTTTAATGTTTGTTGTGTTGTTTGCAACTTTTATCATAAGGGAATAAAACTCAGTATTTTATGCGGACAATATAACGGCCACACCTTATAATTATGTATGAACCTATATGTTTGCATGTCATCAATTATTTTAAAGTCGGATTTACATTAAGTACGAAACTAGTGGCATGAAAGTAGTTTTTATCAAAGCAAAAATAATATGCTGTAATATTTTTACATTAATTTAATTTTTAGTTCTTTACGTTACTTAATCTAATATGAAGGTGCATTACGTATGTGTGTAATAATGCAAAGTTTAGGTATATTTTGAAGTTAATGCAGGTCACAGTGGGCCACAGTGACCTGCATTAATGTGGGTAAAGTTTAAATATCAGATAGAACATTAGCAAATATAGTCAATGATGACATTTTAGTGTCTTCTAACCTTCACATTTTCTTATTCGAAATCAATTGCCGTACTGAGCTTAATGATTGAAAATTTATAGATCATGCAAATACTCAACTGGACAACCTTCATGTTTTAAATTTAACTATACATTGAAGATACATAGATATTAGGTTCATATGGTTTATGATTGTAGTATATATGCATGCATACATTACGTAAAGAATTATATACTTTATAATAACAGTAGGGAATAAGTGGATGAAATAATAAAATTAAGAGAGCACATTAATGATTAAGTCGAAATTTAGGTATGGGACATTAATTTAGATACAGGTAGTAATAAATAGGTATCCTTATCAGACATCGCGATTGCTGATTATTATCTTTGAATTTAGAGAAATATTGAGAATTCCAAAATCATACATAGCACAAATGTATAAGATGTTTTGTTGTATTTACAAACAATAAAGTGTAAATACACTCATGTAACATAACAGTGACCTTAAATCTTAATTTAATTATGCAACAATAAAATATTAGTTATATGCTGATAAACTCAATCTTTTCTTTAAATGTGGCACCAACACCTACATTTGAAACATAGTCTAAGTAAATAATTTTAATAATAAATTCAGTGAAACAATAGTTTAAAAAAATCTCAATTTTATATGTTACTAAAATAAAAACTGACTTATTATTACAGGACCATGAGACTAGTTAATATTACAATTTATAATGAAATCGAAAAACCCTTCAATTTTATTATTATTTTAATTAATTCAATATTATTATTTTTTAATTTAATGAGATTAACTGGAGTTGAAATAAACTGAGGGGAACAAGGAACATGTTTGGCTACTTTTATTAACATTAATCCTACCAAACTATTAAATGAAAGGGCTGGTTTGATAATTACCCAGGACAACATAAAAATTTGTGGGATGAACATAAACTTTTGTTGTTCAACTTTCCAGTTGATAAAACATCGCTCAATGCTTCAATGCTGTGAAAAAATTTACTTTTACAAAGCATATTTTTGAATGTAGATATCATTAGGTATCATTTTTGTCAATCTTCATCTCCATGATGTTATAAATATTTTTTATTTACTTCACTTTTACACTAACATTACAGGGTTTACCCTGCATGCATTATTAGGTTTACATAATAATGCATGTTACCCACACTCTTAAAATTAATTGTACAAGTAAATGTTAAGAAGTTTGTCGACTTGTAATTTTAACAAATTACTCATACTGAAAATTTACTTTACTTAACAACATTTCGGTAAAAATAAGATATATCATATCAATTAAAAACTGTTTTTTACTATTTTGTAGAGAGCATGACAAAAAAAGTAAAAAGTACTTAAGTTTATACTATACTCTTACAAGAAATATTCTAAGTTTTATCTAGACAAAAATAAGGCATTGGTAGCTGAAAATTGACTATTGATTGTATATTGAAACAACTAGTTAATTTGAAGGCTGAGTGTGAAAGTATTGTGTTGATGTGATAGTCAAACCCACACAGCAGGTGGCTGCTATGTGCGAAAGTTTATAAACAATAATTAATAGTATCTTATACTAAATACTGTATGTGTTTCCTATATATAATCTGCCCTGAAATATATATGGCGATAAAAATAATGATAGATAATTTTATGGAATTTTTAACTTTAATTCATATCAAAAAAACTATTTTTCTTACCTCGATATTTCCCATGGTTTGGAAAGCCGTAAACACAAACATAAACCCAAAACCGAGCAAAATAACGTTTAAGAATTTACGCTCCATGATTGTTGGTGAATATTATCTAATTTAACTAAATGCTTGTAAAATTTATGAAAGTTTTTTACAGGACGATACAATGCGGCAAGTAAATGCTGTATTATTTACGCAATCTTTAGAAACTACTCAGGCAAACACCACAACGGATGGCGTTTGCTTTTGTAATGTTATTAATATATTCCGATCCATTCTCCGAATGCACAAACTCCCTCCACAACTGTTATCAACGTGAAATTTTACGACATTACAAAGTTTTCGCTCTTATAACAAGAGGCGTAATGGTGCATACTGTCTGAATGAAATGAACTGGATAGACACATGAGACACGTATTTAATTCTAATATTCCTAATTAACACAACACAGTACATCAAGATTGTAGGTATTTAAATTGTACCTAATTGGAATTTAGAAAAATCAAAAAAGTAATTTTTTGCTTAAAATAGTTTAAATGTTTTTATGTCATAGAGACAGCTGTCAATGTATAGTCAATGTCAATATTGTCAATTAAGTCACATTTTTGTTTTTTTGCTACTGTCTGTGGTGCATGTACAAACCTTTCTGCAAAACGGAACATCGGTGGCCGGTGCTTTCGGACGCACGTCGTGCAGCTTTTCATTACACACAAGCCAAGAAATATTTAAAAAATTGAAGACATAAGTTGATGAGGTTGATATGTCGCATTTTTGGGTTTTATCGTTTTTTTGCGTAAGCCAAGTCTATATATCTTTACAAATAGCCCGAGACTTTAAACTCATCGACATGAGACTCATTTTACATAATATAAAATGAAAAAGGATGTCGCATCTATATAGGTTTGAAAATATTACCTGGCGAAAGAGAAGGCAGAGAGAAAGAAGAAAGAGAAGAGAAAAAATGTTATTTTTTTTGTTATAATGATCTGACTTGTTAATAAGTACATTTAATTGCTATCGTATCATAAACATTTAAGCTTAATCACAAAACTTTGCATTTTAATTTAAAACAAAAATAATTCTCAAAGCGACTTAGCGCAGAATAACAAAGGTAAACTAAAAATAAACGTAAAAGACACATAAACAGAGCATAAACCATTCTGTGAAAAAAACGTTCATCCTGGAAACAAGTATATATATATATACTTGTATATAAACGTGTGTATATATATATATATACTGTATATAAACGTGTGTTACACCTGTGTAGTCTTTTAGAGTTATTTTAATCTTTGATGTTTTGTTCTCACATGGTTACCTTCTCACGTTTTGTTTTTTTTTAAATAATCACAGACTAAAGTTGGACTGGAGTACTTTTACACTGGATGCAAGCGTCTGAACGCAACATCTCCTAAACTCCTATAGTAATTGTACTCTGTGACAATGATAAATGTCTATGAACAAAATTTAAAAGAAATGTAGGTAATATTTTTTTTGTCTGTGTGTAATTTATTTTTCTGATTCATCGTGAATTTTTATCGCTGCGGACGGAGCTAGAAAGAATCAACTTTTTTAAATATAATAGCATTGTTTTTTCAATAATATCAGTGATTGGAAATGTAGTGCCTTATTGGGAAGATATGGTATAGATATTTTGCCTTGTATGGTGCATCGTTGTGTGAGGATGATCTCACTGACGCGCTGACATTAGTTACCTACGTTCTTTTCGGCGAGTTCTTGTCTTGATAGTTTTATTATTGTTGACCAAGTCCAATGACCTTGTAGTGTGCAATATAGCCGTCGGAAAGATCATTTGAAGATGAAGAAACAGTTCTACAGGGTGAAGCAACTGGCTGACCAGACTTTTTCGAGGTACCTAAAATCTACAATCAGATAAGATTCTGACATCTCTGGATTTGTTTTATCTTCACTTTGAAACATTATACTAAATTTCTCATACCGATTTATCACTATCCTTAACTAAACATTTTAAACTACAGTCATAAATACATAATGTTCTTATAACACGACAAATAAAATCCTGTTATATTTTTAAGGTCAGGCAAAGCAGAGGCCTTAACAGATGAGTTACAAACTGCAGACAGGAAGGTGGAACATCTCAGAAATGCCCTACAGTTAATCAGCAAGCGGCTGGCGACTGGTGCTGGGAGCACACAGGGCCAGGACCCTGCTGCAAGAGAAAAGAGGCTTAAAAAACTTCCAGAATACCTCTTAGGCTTATCTATGTGCGAAGCCAGTAACTTTGATGATGATGATAGCATTTTAAAATATATCCTTTATGAATGTGGTTAGTATACAGAACACTTGTCTTATTAAATAAAATAGGTACCTACTGTTTATTAAATTATAACTGAAGACAATTTTGTTTTTGCTTTTTATTGTAGTAATGAAATGAAAATTACAAAATGTGCTTTTTACACATTAAGTGGGTATTTTTGACATAAATGTTATGTTTTAGAAGTGACTAAAAAAATATTGTATGTAACTCTTCTTTAAAATGGTAAGTTAAAGATTATAATGAAAATAAAAACCGTTGAACAAATAATGAAAAATAATTTGTGTGCAATACAAAAAGTCAGTGATCTAATTACGAAAATTAAATATTAAAAGTTGTACATTCCTAAAATTCCCTTTTTTGCAGGTAAGACTGAGAAGTTCCTCGCAAACGAAATTGCAGAACATGAACTGAAAGTAGAGCAGCTGGTGTGTGCACCGCTCACTGCCATCAGTGAGCAGGACCTGCCTGCCATCATGAAAACCAAGAAGCAACTTAGTAGACTGATTAGCGAAAAGGAAACTGCTGCCAGCAGATATAATGTGAGTGACAAGTTTTCTAGTTAACTATATACTAATTGGGTATAAAATAGCATGCAATAGGTGTTATTTATTGTTTATAATTTGTTTGCCATATTAAATAGCTTCCTGACAAAATACGTACCTATTGAAATCATTCAACTTATATTTTTGTGTAAATTATTAATATGGAACCATTTAAAATGAATATAATACAACAATAAATTGTTCAACAAATATTTGAAACAACCTACATTATACACAGCAGTGAGAAATCATGCCTCTACAAGGTTTTCCTATTATATAACTAATTTATATTTATATAACTGGGTTTTCACATGTGTAACTTTAACTCACACCAGACATGATAGCAGTAGTATGAAGAATTTTACTTTTATCTTTGAACATTTTATCTACAAACAATGGATTCAATCGATTCAGTATCTATCAGATAATAATGACATGTAAATAACATCTGATTGAATTCTTTCATCTGATTGAGTTATGTTTCACACAGCACTGAATTCTCTTAAATATTGTTTAACATTCAGCATTGTATTGCCTTGACTGAATATTTAGTTAGAATGGTCAATATAATGTAAAAAATTAAGTCAGTCAAGGGCTTTCGATTTTGTAACAGAATAAGAGCTAAGAAAATGAAAAGTAGTGCAACCACTCCAGTTATTTCAAACTATTTTTAGTAGTGGATAGATCATTATGTCACGTGACTTATAATGTTGTGATAACATTTAACTTATATTCTTAATACAGAGAAAATTGTATATATTATAATTATATATTATTATGTACATTTCAATGCTGGTAAACTTTGCCCTCTCATTACATAGTTCTGGGAAAGTAAACAGTTAAAATAAACAACTGATTATGATTAATTAGTCTATGCTCAATTAGAATATGACTATTTTCAGTCCTAAGTAGATCTTAACAAGATTGTTTTGCTTACATTCTAAATGGAAATAATAATTGATAATAATGACTTATTATTTAAACATCATGATTATTCAACTTTCCTTCCAGCATTTAGAACGTCAAAAAGAGGAGAACCCGGCAAAGTTGAGCGCAGCTAAAGAGGAACTGGAGGAGGCGGGGATCAAGGTGGAGGCGGCGCGGGACGCGTTAGCGGCGGACATGTTCGCGCTCGTGGCCAAGGAGGCGCAGCTGGCGCACACATTGCTGCAGTATGTCAAGCTGCAGAGAGCCTACCATGAATCCGCACTGCACTCCTTGCAGGACACAGTGCCAGAGTTGGAGCGGTTTATAAGTAAGTTTTCTTAAGTGTTTCGATTGCTATGTTCGACAGCCTTTCTCATGCCTTAAAGAAGGGAACTGAGCAAAGATCGAGGGACGCCTTAGCGGCGAACATGTTCGCGCTCGTGGCTAAGGCAGAGCAGCTCGCACACACGCTGCTGTAGTGTGTTAAGCCGCAGACAGAAATACATACACTGTTACAGATAAATGTATCTTCCCTATTATATTCAGCCTATTATCTGCATCGTTCTCATAGCGAGAATGTAACCTCTATTAATTAGTGGCTCGACAATTCGCACAGATGTCTCACTCAATAAAATTATCATGTTTAAACACAAACGACTGGCCTCAATTAAGAAGAGCGCTTTCTTGTTTTGTTTGTTATTTGCACTGATATTAACTGAATGCGGAAGTAGGGAACCAATATCATTCAACACTACTTTTACTTGAACTTTTTTTATGTTCTGAGGTTATTACAAAATTAGTAGGTTTAAGTTGCTACTGTTACGGACAACTTCAATTCGAGGGGTTACTCAAGGAATGTTTTTTTTACAATGAAACTTATTTACAAAAAGTCTATTACAAGGTATAAGAAGGTCTTGGATATTAATATTTTTATTTTGTTTATGTACTCTTATGTTTTTCACAAAAATTTGATTCAGAATAGTATGTACCTAAAGCTCATCATATTATTTCTCTTCAGATGACAGTTCAGTGAAACCAGTGTTTGGATATCCTCTGGAAGAGCACTTGCGAGTGACAGGCCGGACCATAGCATTTCCCATAGAGCTTTGCGTGTGCACCCTGCATGAGTTAGCATTGAATGAAGAGGGACTGTTTAGGATCGCTGGTGGTGAGTAGACTAAATAATTATGTAACGTTTATCTTGATTTATTATATTTTAGTGATGTTTAGCACAGTTCATTATAGCTTTAGATATGCTTAATAAACTTTTCTTAAAGTTAAGATCTAATTTCACATAATGCGCAACAGGAAAACGCGCTCGATAACTTGATCTTAGTCAGTTCATAATAAAGCGTTATTTACATTGCGATACGTGTTAAGTAGTCGCGTGAGATGACAATTTCACGTGTAAATTGACCGTTTCATGGTGCATGCATTGTGAAACACGTGAAATTGGTGATTAAATTAATGTCACGAAATTAGTTTCATGCCACTAGTGTCGTAATGTAAATCCAGCTTAATATATGTGCTATAGCACCCAGTAATATTAATAGCAGGACTCCTTGAATCCTATCCTCCGCGCGCCGTGTCGTCGGCTTTGAATTTGGAAGCAAGCGGAGTGACGACACGTGCGCGCGCATATGCTCTATTGTTTTACACTTTTTTGAATGTCATAATTGTTATTATAATTTTACACTGGTTTTTTATACGGTTTTCTATATTTTCCATGTTTTATTTTAATAAAATATTAAACTCCGATCATTACAGTTTAATTTGCTATAGTGGATAATTTAAGATCCTGTTATATTTAAATTTCGTCTCTTTTTATTTCCAAATACCTCTTTAGATCATGTTTAATTTTCCTTCGTAACGTTTGTTTTCTGGGAAATGAGTGGGCGATATAATTTACTGAGCAAATAAAACCTAAAGAGATTCTGTAAATGAAGGATTAAATATAGATTCAAATATAATTAAAGTGGTAAGGTCCTGGAAAACTCTAATCAGCAGAAGTGTTTGTTTTCTGATAACAAATAAAGTATTACACAGAAATATTTTTCTCTGTAAGACAAAAGCCACTCCGCAAATCCATATTCATCATGGCCCTAAATCAATGGAGCAAAAGAGTACTCTTATAAATTATTCCGGAGAACTGTCACATAAAGTGGTTCTGTTACCGAGACCTTTTGTACTGAAATCCTTCAATGCCTTGCTTAAGTGCGAACAATATTTCACCATTCTGGTCATTAACTAGAATACGGGTTCGGGATAAATAAGCGAAAACAAAGACATTGTAACGAAAGGTTTGAGGCTGTTATACTCAATGTTTTCTGGCGCTAATGTTAGGTTTCATCCAGACCTTTTTAGTTCAGTATTTTCATAAAATATTTACATGAATACTAATTGTCTGTTATATTTTGTCTTAAACTACAGTACTATCTACAGTAAAGCACTATCTACAGAAAAGTCTTGAGTAGGCTATTCGCTGGTTAGAGTATCATTTCCTACACGAAATGTCAACTTAACCAACGAATAGATTACTTCGGATTTACTTAAAGATTGTTCAACAATCCCTCAAGTTTCTATCCGCACGGGCTTATTTTCTTATATTTTCAAAAATGATTCCATAATTATAGCGAATAACCTTTCTTTCACACGTTTTATCGTTAAAATTAATTAGCCACATCTTCCTAATTGTAATGACATTTATTACACATATCGTATTGTTATGAAAAAATTCAAGAATATAATAAATATAGATAAGATCTTCACAAAATATTTTTCTTATACACATACACAAGTTAAGGGTCTCCCGTAATCGAGTAAAGATTAATAAGGCGAAAACAAACTCACAGAATAAATAAATCCCAGAGACAAACAAGAAAACATCCTCATTCTCTATTTGTTTTGACAAGTTTAGTTATACGGTACTTGATTACGTTTGCTATGTTGGCTGAAGAAAATATTTATTCTGTGCCAAAAATATTATTAAAATAGATAATAAATGAAATTTATAAACATGTTCGCTCTTTCATTAATTATTCAATACCAGCAATGATCATACAAATTTAAAGAAATAGTGGCGTATTAAAAGCAACACAAAAGCTGAAAGTTAAAAGGGAAAAGTTTTTGAAAAATATACTTTAGCCACAGGATAGTTTGCAGGTTGCAGGAATGATGGACCTTATATTTTGGATAAAATGACCGAACATAACGATTTAAATAAAGACAAGATTGAGACATTTAACTCTGTAAGTCTGTAAGTAAAGAACTTCACTTTAAAACTCTTGGGAGTTTGTAATAAAAGCAAGGATTGTTTTATTATCCACTGCATCATCTTGACGCATTTACCTTGATAGCTCTGAGGAAGTTTTTATTATTGTTATTTTCCATAATAATGTTTTATCGTCGGCACTTCTCACTTTTATTTGTGGAAATTCTCTTTTCCATCTTAAGTCTTTACACTTTTATGCTTCCATATTAAATATTATTGGTTTATTAAATATGATTATTTATAAACAACCTGATACGTTTCCTGTAGTTATTGGTTTTCACGTTCACAATCTCACTGACCTACAACACCGGTAAGTATAATTTAAGGAAACACAGCGCAAAATGGTGGTAAATGGTAAGCACAGTGGTAAATGGTGCTAACAAACGGATCGCTTCATTGTAGCTACTCCATCAAACAGTTCCTTACAAAGGCGTTCCTTCTTTTATTTATGATTGTCCTATTTCTTATAATGACTGAAGAAAACTTTGTACAACACAGTTTGAGACTTAAAATATTCTTTTTGAATTACTTACTTTATGTACTTCTGTACCTATTGTTATTGTTATTCAACATTCTTGCCATGTTTTAATAAACAGAATAAAAAATTTGTCATGGTCCATCAGTAATTAACAAATTTTAATGTTTCTGGATTTAACAGCAATAAACTTTTAGATGAGAATGATAATATTTCTAATGTCGTAATAAAAGAAACAATATAAGATAATTTGAATAAGATAAATGTTTTCAAACAATTGTTTGTTAAAGACACAAAGAAACCAGAAACGAAACATTCACGAGTTTTTCGAACTAATATAACACTTGCCAAGTATCTCACAACATATTGACTGAGTGAGAGTAATCGGTGGCGTTAGGTTAGTGTACGCTCTAAGGGCGCTTGCCACTGATGTCTAAAGCCGCAAACACATCAAAGCTCTCAGTCGGAACCCAGCCCGCTCGACATATTGCACTCCGGGCTATTCAGCTGAAGTACAAGTGATAGGTTGATATCACACTAGTCACACCAGAGCTTTAGATGTGGTTTACGGTGCCATTTTGTTACTGAAACAATCATGGCTAGGATTTAATGCAATCTTCTTCCGTTTAATCTAATTTTGTGAGTAGGAGAAGAAATTATAATTGGTTAATTGATTTTAAATGGTTGATTTTTTGCTCTCCTGCCTCACTAAAATAACTTAATAAGATAATAATCTTAACCATTTTTGTAAACACTAAATTTAAATACAAGTAAATATAGAAAACTCCGGAATTTAACACGCTATAAATCATGGTTTCATCAAAAGCTGTGATATCTTTCATGCTTCTAAGGCGTTTTGATAGGGGTTATAGACATTGGGGTGAATTTAAAAACTAACAATATTAATGCTCTGCGTAAATGGAACTCCGATAACATAAGCGGCTTTGGGAAGATTCCACGAAATTGCTTTATTTTGGGGTGGCAGGTTTACGTTGATTCCTCTTAATATTGGCACTGATAATATTCTCAAGAACGGAGGTCTCATAATGTTTCAATATTGTACATAAATTATTTGATCATTTTCGAATTAAGATAATCTTGACTTGAAAGTATTGATTGTATGATAAAATTGAATTTATTATTTGTTTTAATTTCCCAAATTATTAAATATTGTTGATAAAATAGTGAGGTTGGCAGACAGACTTTTCAACAAAAAATCGCTGGAAATGAATTGATAGAGATAACCTAAAGTTTATGGACTGAAGTGGCTTTGGGGTGGTTACAGACAACTCTGTCTGAGATCTGAAGCTTGCAGAGTGACAGGCCTTTGTCCAGCAGGGAGATGTTAAAGATTAATTCATGGCAGTGATGTAAAAATCTGAGGAATTTTCCTTGTTAATAACTTTTAATAACTTCTACAAATACTTTTCCAAAAATTACAATAAGTAAAATAGACCAAAAGTCGTTCTTAGAAAAAATATTTGAAATTCTGCAACAAATTTCTTCCAAGAATTCTTTTGTGTTCAAAACATTCTGTTAACTACCAACGACAGGGTATGAGCCAGCCATATATTACATTATCATACGCAAATGGAATTGAAGATATTGTCAGACGCATTCGCGGATAATATTTCACATGTTCAACTATACCTACTGGTTGTCATGTTTGTTAACGTTAGGCTCTTCGTATTTACTTTGTTTGATATTCTCATCTGCTTGCTTTTTGTTTTTATTGTACTGATATTCCATTACTTTTGGCTTCACTGTTTTTGTTTTGTTCTTCAAGTCACGTTTCTTCGTCATCAGTTGTTGATTCTGCTAGATGAATTCTTGCGAAATCTTAAACTAAAGTTTCATAACCTTCATCGATAAAAACTATCCCCCTAATATGTATGGGTGTCTTTTCAAACAGAGGGCTTAGATCGTAAAATTTAGACCTTTTAAACAGCAGAGGATTTAGGTAGTAAAATTTAGACGAATAAAATTTGAAGTGTCAAAAATTTAGTACCTAACTATTTAGTACCTAACAACCTTCACTACACTACAGATGAACAATTGGAACTGACTACACATAAATTCAGTGTGGCCATATGTATGACAAAAAACCTAGCAAAGCCATGTCACCAGAGGATTGGAAACTAAAATGTAGCCAAAAATTTGGCAACACAAAATTTCTAGGGTCATATTGTACATATATTTTATGTGGGGATCGCTTACAAAAATATTATTATTGTTAGTAAAATGTGGAGTTTTATTTTAAAGTCTCATTTAATTTTGATCTACGCTGTTACTTTAGCGGTAACCTACGCTAAACTTAAGTTAGCCACAAAAAATACAGCCTACAAGCAAAAAAGACGTACCTACTTAGCCAACTGAGGAACAAAAACCCTAACTAAAGCACAGATAACATTTCTCTAAAGGCAAACTACTTAGTATAAAAAGTTCGTTTTACTGGGTTTAAATGAACGAAAAGAGTTCATAAAACAGCTTTAAAACATCATGTCCCTAAAAACAGAGACCTTCAAAAACTTTTTGTATCATCAGAAAACTCAGTGTGTGTACTGCATTTCAAAAAGTTAGTTACAAAATAGTTTTCACCTTTCTGAAAGATTCTTAGTAGTTAAAGCGGTTTTAAACTAAAACAGAAAGTAACGCCGTATTAAGAATCATTCCGACTAAATACTCTAACGCTTTTTAAGCATTTTTAAGCCTTTAAACTTGGAACGAATGCAAAAGACTCAGAGCGAGCTTTTAAGGCTTAAATATTTAAAATATTTCCTTTACAATAAACTAAAGGCTTCATAAAGTAATGTTTTCGTTGCTGAGAGTTTTGTGAAGGCCTTTTTAGTTTTTATACTGCTCAAAGATAAATAGTTTTGCCTTATAAATTCATTTTTAGGGTTCCGTAGCCGAATGGCAAAAAAGGAACCCTTATAGATTCGTAAAGTAAGAGAATGATAAAACTAAAAAAGTATATTATGAACATTAATTACTTACCTAACTTCAAATTTGAAGTGGATTGAGCGTAATCATGATATTGCACTTTTAGTTTTGTTATTCGTGATTTTAGTATCTTTTATTTCTTGTAAGAACTTACATATTTATTTATCATTCGCAAACCTTGTATCATAAATCAATTTTTTCAGTTACGGATGCAATCAGTAATGTAAAGATGATTAACAAATTATCACAACATTGTTGGAATTGTTTCCGTTTGGAAAAATTGCAAATACGGTGGCGATGGTACG
>DWBW01000022.1:0-16200 GCA_018231125.1 Spialia spio | reverse complement strand
GGCGACTAAAGCCGATGTACCGATGAGCCGATGTTTTGACGTTCATTGAGTGTATGGAAAATACCTTAATGATTAAAACATTTTCATTTACACACACTCGCAGTTAAAAGTGTAGATTTAGAAGTTTTTTTAAGTCTACATTATCTATTTACAATTTTGTTAACCGTTTAAGATACTTACAATGTAAATAAATACATCTAAAGCAGCCGCTGCATCTTTCAAATACGCCTTTGGAGTGAAAAACAATCCATCTGCTAATATTTTCAGAGCTAGTTCCAAGCTCATAAATATCACAAAGCCATATTCTGCTATCTACAAGTAATGACGAATAACATTATTAAGATAGGAAATCTAAACATTTTTTATTCTTTCAGATAAGTACCAAAGATTTCTGAAAATATTTACCTGAAGTACATGTTTCTCCATGACTCTTTCTGTTGGTGTCTCAAACATCATCGAAACACAAGACAAAGTTGTCAACATTATCATCACCCAGTCCAAGTATGTCACCAGTCCAAGAAAATTACTAAAAAAAATATCATAATAAAGGTATCATCATTATCAGCCAATAGACTGCTGGATATATGGGTATATCAATATCGACATAAGAATATCAATATATATTATTTTCTAATCATCTAAATTTTATACAAAGATAGCCAAGGTCGAAATAATCCAACAAATATATTCGGGTCCATATTATTAGTTTTCAATACCACCTTGGTGAAATGGACCAAAAAAGGACCCCAATTTTATAAATCTCAAGACAATATGTAATAAAACACTTAGATGTATTACTTAAGTTTAGGAGGTAATAACAAAAATTTCGGGCAGGTCATAAAAAGTGAGCACATACTGGAAGCTCTTGTAGTGCACTTTGCGCTCGTTGCCGGTGACGGGGTCGCGCAGGCGGGCGTCGTAGCGCGCGTCCACGATGGCGCGGCACACCTTGCGGAACCGAGACTCGCGCGGCACCAGCAGCAGCGGCGTGTCGAACAGCGGGTGGTTCTCGCGCAGGTCCTCCTCGCGCTGGTTCCTGACACATCGCACACATAACCCGCTCTTTGATATTCAACTTCTGTATGACCTTACTCGTTTTCAGGGATTGATAGCTAAATGGCCAAATTATAATAGAAACTATCATAGATTGGTCATGGCTGTCTGTCTTTTTGTCTGTCTGTCTGCCCGTATGTAACAGCCCCTTTTTAATTTCCGAAATTATAAGAACTACACGCTATTAAAATTTAGTGTGGGATGGGGTATCTATGAATAGGGTTTCAAAAATATTATTGTGAAAAAAATAAAGTTGATCGTAACATTAAGAAAATAGGAAAATTTAACGACAATGTTTACTTTTACATATGTTTTTTTATTTAATTTTGTGGCAACATGCCTATTATGCCAATGGTTCGTGTTACGCAAAGTCGCGCAGGTCAGCTAATAGTATATACTCGTAGTATATATGATACCGTCTCATCTCAGCTTGCTGGCGCTTGGCCTGCAGCAGGCGGATGTCGAGGTAGGGCGGGCGCGCGCGCGACGAGGGCACGACGCGCGACGCCGCGCCGATGTCGCCGTTCTCCACCAGGTGCTCGTACGTCTGCTTCAGCTTCAGCGACCCGCTGCGCACCGACCGCCGGATCGACCGCGAACCGAACCTGACGATCACGACCACCACGTGCGGAACTAACGCCTTATTTATATTGCAAGCTTTAACTTTTTTTTTTCGTTCGTTAAATAAATATAATCTGTGATCAAAACTAAATAACTATATGTTAATTTTTATTGCTTTCAGTAAAGTATATATGTACATAAATCGAGTATGTAGGTAAGCGTTTTTACTTTTTCTGATCCACGCGCAATTGTTTGGCGCTAGACACGGTCCCCTGCGACTTGAGTCCGGACTTTCCACCAGCAGCCAACATTGCCGAATCTCCCAATACCAGCCGGCGATGGTTATTAGAATCCCTAGAAAACATATTATGCGAATAAAATAATAATGATGAACTGCATTTGTATTGAAAAACGTGTTATTTTGATTTTCAGTAAAAAGGCAAATAAAAATAACTTAATATCTACCTGGTTAAAAATACTCATAAAGGTATGAGTGCTAAATTCTACCTGTAATAAAACAAACAAAAATCATGAATAAATAAAAATTGGCAAATAAAGGAAAAAGTCGACAAGCAAAAAAAACATTAACATTAGAAAACAAAATCGTAACAACAACAACATTATTATCATCATGACGCACGTAAGAATATTTTAGGAGTGAGTCAAATGCGGTACAAACTTGATAATAGAGGCTACAACATGGCGGCGCAGTGCGGAGCTGGGGCGCTGCGAGGGTGGCGCCACCACCAGCGTCTTGACGAGGCAGCGCTTGCGGTAGGGGAAGGCGATCTTGTCCGCGCCGATGTACTCGAACGCGCGCCGCGACGCGTCCGCGCCCCCCTCCTCCTCCCCCTCCGCCTCGCCCACGAACTGACGCATGAACGACTCGCGCACCTGATTATAATTTATGTACCTATGTACAATATATGTATGTAAAATATATACGTTAGAACGCCGCTCAAAATAGACACGCCCGTTAAAGAATTCTAGATTCATTCGTAAGTATCAAATGAACAGTCAAATGAAATATCTAACTAACGAAAATTGTGTTAAGTACTTACTGAGCAAAGTGTGCATAAAATAAAGGAACAGGTTTCACTACTTAGTAGCAAGTATAATATAGATTATTGGTTTTTTCGTGGTACCTTAGGTAAATTAAAGTCGCCTGGAACCTTGTGCAATTTAGTCATTTGCGGACTATCAGGAAATTTCTCAAATATTCTCAGCCGAAATGGTAAACTTTCTTTTATTTCTGCACTTTGCTGACGGTATCTGAGTTGCTTTAACTTCTTTATATCCTCATCTAACTCTAGATTATCCAAAATTACAGCTACGAAAAGAGACAGCACAATCTGCAAATTAAAATGTGTATATTTAAAGATACCTAACTATAATAGTATAACACAGTTGGATTTAGAGATAGAAGTAACACTGTGACATATTTTTTTTACAACAACTGATTGTTTTACGTGAGAACAGATACAGAAAATTAATGGGCTTATTTACAGTTTTCTAGTAGCAGTAATGCAATAACCCAAGTCAAGTTCAGAGTGACATAATATAAATATTTAAACAACATACCAAAGTGACGAACAAATGGTAGAGTATAAAGTATATGGCGACCAGGGGCGTGAGGGTCTGACTGGTGCGCACCATTGTTTCATCCATCACTTCCACCCACGCCTCTTGCGTCAATATTTGAAACATTGACATGAAAGCCTGAAATGGAACCATCAGACAAATTAATTTATGTTTTAGATTATGTAACTTAATTACTTTAACTTGATCTGTTAACAAAATGTCTATACTGTTGCTGTTACTGTGTAGTTCAAGAGAGCTTCTTCATTTAAGTTAATTAAACAAAGTCAATGCAAATTATGTTATTAATTGCAGTAATCTTTTTACCTCCGTAAATGTTTCAAATTTAGTAAACTCGCACAAAAAGCAGAAAAGCTGCATGGAGATAGAAGAACTTATTATTAGCAAGCACATGGTGAATATTATGAGGCTACCCAGTTTCTTGCCTGGTCCAAATATTTTATACACAAATCCCTCCAATAATGGTGATGCTTTTATAAGTCTTACAATGCGCAAAACCTGGAAAAAAACAAAATTAATCAAAAATTTTTTTATGCAATGTTACGAAGACTTGTTGCACAATATCTGGAAATTACAAAGAAAAAATCCGACTGCTTCAGATGCGATCTGAAATGGAACAAATAAGTATCGGAATATATTGTATTTAAATAAGTGAAATTAAATATTTTAATTTCAGATTTTTTACTTTTTTCGAAAATTTTTGTTAAAACATAAATAGAAACGTAATATGATATATATATATTTTAAATTCTCTTGTCACTAGCTTATTTCATTTGATACCCATATAACTGTGGTCAGAAAAAAACATCAGAAAAATCAGACGCGGTCGATGACTTTATACAGCAGATACCCTTTGCAGAATTCCTATTAAATAGCCTCTTCAGACATTGTGCAAAAAGGCCTAAGGATTTGTAAATAATAGGTATATATTTGTAAATTTTCATAACTTACCTGAAAATATGTAAAACCTGACATATATAATTGAGGAATAATGTGAAGAGTAGTGCCAATAGCTAATAGTAGTTCAAACTTATGAACAGAATGCTTGAAGTAACCCTTCCATCCCAAACACCATATCTTTATCAGCGCTTCTAGATCCAAGAATATTGTGAAAGCAATCTGAAACATTATAATTATGTTACTTAAATTTTCAAAATTATTAATTAGACAAATCCAAAACCAAGTATCAAATTTATTAAAAAGTAATAAGTACTAAGATAACCTTGCTTTTTGACTAGTTACATTTGTTGCTTACCTCAATGTAATAATATTTTTTATAAAAGAATTCTCTAGGGTTGTCATCATGTTTGAAATTCATTGTTGCAGTAATTATGCCATTAGCAAGCACTACACCCATGATAATAAGTCTGAAGTAAGCTGAGCGCAACATCTTATGAAATATCTCAGGTGCACTTCCTAAAATTTTTTAAAAATAAATAAAATCAGTATTAATGTTATTTGAGGATAGTAAACTAAGCATTTTAAGCAAAAATTCACTACATTTATGTACCTAAATGTTAAGGAAGAAAAGATGGTTTAAAATAACTACTATTAACAACTAATTGTAATCAATGAAGTTTACATCAAGTTTTTTTATAACAATAGTACCTGAGTGCTTATTTTCATCAATTGTCACAAGTTTCCAGCAATTGTCATCTCCAGTAAAGAATTGTGTGGTACTGCTTTTTGTTATGGGGTTCCTTACGCCCCACATTTGTTGAAATTGAACTCTGATCTCATTGAAAGTCTCCGTGATAACAGCTATAAACACATTCTTCACTAACCATGCCAAAAAAAATATCATTGTGCTAAAATTTAAAGAAAAATAACTGTTGTAATTCATATACTTGTGTAACCTTTATCTTATTATTTAACACAAATTAAATGTAATATTTTACCTGAAATAAAGAGCAGATCTCCATGCTGGCAAGGAATCAATAGCTCGATACATTATGAATACCCAGCCCTCCTGCGAAGATGCTTGATAAACTGTAAACAGACTAGTAGCTGCAAATAACAAAATAAGTTAATACAATTCAAGTTTCAATTAATAAAGTAGAGAGAATATAGTAGAGAGGCAGGAAAAACAATATTACTATATTGTTATATAAGTTATATTTCATCATTACCAAATTCTTCAAAGCCATTAAATCCCATTATGTACTTTGATAATTTCAATTTCATGCATTTCATTCCAGCAGGACATTGATAGCCAGAGTTTGGTTCTGGAGAGCAAAATGTGTCAGGGATTGCTAAGGAATTTATTGTTATTTCACTGAAATGATTAAAAATTAAAATGTTAAATTTATGAAGACATAAAATTAGTGACATAATTATGCAAATCAATAAACATATTACTTTTCTTTTGTAGTGTTTCTAACACAATGGTGTGTTAGCTCCCCAAAAAACTGTACTCCTAACAAACTGTATAGAGACATGAAGAATAGAAAGAATAAAGTTACATTATATATCTGCTGGCTTGATCTCCTGCAAACAAAATGTTTAAGATAAATGTTTAAGATTTATTTCACTGCATAAACAAAATAAAGTTAAGTTATTAAAATTTAAAGTTTGATAAAATTATATAATAATGTAACATGATATCCCACTTACTTAAATATTTGATTAATTCTAGATTTTGGCATTGAGAATTTCAAAAAGACTCGAAGAAATCTTATCATTATTAAAGGGCGAGGTGCTCTCAATATGCTCAAGTAGCTATATCTTGGCACAATTCCAGTTAGCTCGAACATTTGAAGTAAAACAGATACCCACAAAAAAAATACCATTGATGCATCAAATTGACACCAATGGTCTTTTAAATATGCAACATCTCCCTGGAACAATATAAAAATAGAAATTCTGGTTCACACTCATTAAGTTGATATAAGTAGCAGCTAACTAAATTTTAAGCAACTTGACATAACCTTTTACACATAAAATTCACTTAACACTAGTAATCTCTTTAGTTAGCCCAACAAACTTGCGCATTTAACTTAAAATTTAGTAAATTGTGCATGTCCAAATGTGTCAGGCCACACCCACCAACTTACCTGACAACTTAAAATTAGGTTAAAATTTAGTTGTACTTAATGTGTGCAAACTGGGCATAAACCCATATTGTAGAAAAGGTATGAGAAAAGGTATAAAAACAAAAGGTTTGTAGAAAGTAGAGACAGAAAAGGTATAAAAACTGAGTATGCCATATTGGATTTAGAGCGACATCATTATTTTTCAAGTAATTCTCGGCAAACCCTTTGATTTGAAGCCCATATTGTGGCAAATTATAAAAAACTTAGTCTTATTGAATTTTTTCATATATAGGTAGAGTATATATGAACAATAAATAACACAAAAATATAGATTTAGTTAAATTATTACATCCGTTTACCAATGATTTATTTATATAGATAAATATAAAGTATGAAACTATTATATTGTTTATGGTTTAGTATGACAGCTAATAATAGTGTTATTGTTTGAAAGCAGCATTATTGTAATATATTACAAATTCTCTGGTATTACAGATCAGTTTATATTATCATGTAAATGTTTCTGCAGTTGAAAAGAAAATAAAGCTTAACTGTTGGATTTTGTCTGATTCTTATCAACATTTACCTTAAGGATTCCTCTTATGTGCATTTTTGCTATCATCTCAGCTGTGAAAAATAGTGTCACAGTGCAGTCCATGGCAAAAGTTGCAGTTTGCAGAAATGAATACTTTTCAAAGGTTTTTGGTGTATTTAGAGAAACTGACACTAGACTGATCAAAGCACAGGATCTTAATATTCTCCTTACCCATACCTGCAGGAATTATAAGATACATGAATGAGGCCACTTAAAACTATACTCTACTACAATTTTATGAATTATTTTAAATTTCTAATTTTTAATGTATTCTAATGAACTTACTTTATTAACCCATTCAATATCTGCGCTTTCATTTAAAGATTCTTCAGGTCCATAATCGGCGAGGACCGCCTCGCCCTTTAGACTTTGTTTTCGTCCTAGCATTTTTATATTAAACAGAATTTTTGCAGGTTTATATTTGCACTGCTTGATAGGAACAATTTTGAGAAAATTAAAATCTTGAGTTTCTTACATCTCGAAATTCATTGAAGCCTTGAAGCACTACACGGTCTAACTTAATGTAAAATGTTTACGAGTTTAAAGTATAGCTGTAGCACATTGCATTTTATTAAATTGATTTTCATTTTGATTTTGAATCCATAATATAATTTTAATTTTTTGAATGAATTTGAATTGCAGCTGTGAATTGCAGCTGAAGCACAGATTTTAAGGAAGATCACAGATCACAGCTGATCATAGCACAGCAGCACAGGCCACAGACTAGGTAGATACTAGAGATCACAGAACAAGAGCGGCCAAATACAACCGGATCTGATACAACAGATCTGAAATTCTGAAAATCTAATGGCGCTACCATTAGATTTTCAGATTGTTTTGGTTAGAAAGTTACGTCTGTGAGTTAGGTATATTCGTTGGTTCTGTGTAATCTGTGTATTTAGAGAACGGGTACACACAGGAATTTAGTGTTCTGTGTATGGGTATCATAGCAACAAGTTTGTTGATTTGATAATATGTTATTGTGGTTATGTTTGTGTCAAGACTCAGGAGTTTAGTTTAATCATAGCTTAATATTGTATACATTAGTTTTTTTAAATTACCTATGAGTTACGATTTTCTTTCTATAATTATTCAGAAATAAAGGAAAATGATTAATCAATGCGTGAAAAAACGATGATAAACATCCCTAAACCCTTTTTAATTGTATCTCAATATTTAGTCACATTAGTCAATGGTTTATGATTGTGATTAACATAACATAACAGAAAACTAACTTGTGATCGAGAAATAAAACGCAACCAAAATGTTTATTTATATGAGTAAAAAGGTACAAAACTGTTCATAAATAGGTAGGTATATGTTTTAAGTCTCTGTGTGTGTTAATTTTTCATTCTTTTTACCAATAATTACAGATTGCAATACCAAAACAATCCAATGTAACTTGTATATCATGGAATCACTCTTCTGGATATATAGCAGTAGGGGGCGAAGAGGGAATGCTAAAAGTTTTAAAATTAGAGTCAGGTATGCAAGAATGTAGTTCTTTATTACATGAGAAAGTCTTACTAATATAATAGTTACTATTCAAGTACATACTTAGGCATGTACTGTATGTAGTTATTTTTTAGACTAGAATTATTTTGTCAGTTTGTTGTTGGTGGTCTTTATTCTAGTTCTATGTTTGCTTTAGGTACCTATTCTAATTTGCTGTACCTACCTGTAGAGTTCTTTTATTAAATTAAAATTCTAGCCTAAAAGCACTTGATAAGAATTAATATTAAATTTAAATATATACCTACATGTTTTACACATCTACCCCAGCAGGTGCTGGTGGAAACCTGTCAATGAATCTCAGTTTAGAAGGGCACACTGGCAGGTTGCATGTGGCAATATGGAATGAAGTGTTTCAGAAACTGACCACAAGTGATGAACATGGTGTAATTATTGTGTGGATGTTATATAAGGTAAATATTTACATTAGGTATATTTAATTTTTTATATTAGCATAATGATTATACAATACCTAATTTTTGAAATTACTGTTTTGTTTACCTATGAATGAAAATAATTAAAAATAATAATTTATCCATATTTATATTATTGCTATTAATTTGTAATAACAATGCTTAAAACTTTATGGTCCACTGTTGGATTTATACTTTTCACCACAACAGCATTATACCTGCTCCCAAATTAGATTGATGGATTATAGTGGGTGTAATAATAATGTTTTATTTAATTTCCAGGGATCATGGTATGAGGAAATGATAAATAACAGAAATAAATCTACTGTAAGTGGAATGGCCTGGGGTTCAGATGGTCAAAAAATATGCATTGCATATGAAGATGGTAATGTTTATTTTGATAGAACAATATATAACAATAATAGAACAATAAATATTTGGAGACACACAGTTGCCTGATCCCATAGTCAGCTGAGTTTGGTGGTAATCAGACAACTGATATTGTATGTATATCAGCCAGACATGGATAAAACTTAGTAGCTAGGTTCACTAACCTATAGACCAATTGATTTGCTAGCTATTGTTTTACTTTTTTGGTCAAATTTTAGGAGCTGTAATTGTTGGCTCTGTGGATGGATCCAGGGTCTGGGGTAAAGATATTAAGGGACCAGGATTAAAAGCAGTACAATGGTCACCAGACAACTCTCTCCTCCTCTTTGCACTTAGCAATGGTGAATTACATTTATATGATGAACAAGGAAATTTCACAGTGAGTGAATTCAATAAGCCTCTTTGGTTTATAATCCCACAATTTTATCACATTTAAAAGTAGATGATAATGGTTCTTTATAAAGTGAAATCTATACAACCAGTGATAGTAAGAAGTGAAAAGCCTATACATCTTAAGAGAGTCCTTTATTATAATGCTTTTTGTGAGAAGGTCATCAACTCAATATTTATAACTTTTAGATGCCTGTTGCTAGAAATGGTATCACAGGATCGATGGACATAGTTAACATGGATTGGTATTCAGGCAGAGCACCAGCAAGCAGACCAGTACTAGTTATCTCTTATAAAAATGGTGTTTTATTGCTAATGAGATCTTGCACTGAAGAAGGTATCTATTTTTATTCCTTTATAAGTAAGAAAAGAGCATGTTTGCCTCTGGTCATCTGGTGTTAAGTTTTCCCTCACATGTACACAGTTTTGACATTCCCCCCAATTGACACTAATGAAGGAAATGTGTTAATGAATTCTTTTATACCTAATAATAATAATAATAAAGCCTTTTATTAGCAAAAAAAACTGGTTTTGAAATAAATTTACAATGTTTAAATGTAACTAACTTTTTTTACAGAATATTCCTTATTTCGGTGTGCCTTACGACAAAGGTGTCCTCCAACTCTTTTCATTGATTTCTGTCTGCCACCACTCTTCTTATCCAGAGTGGTCAGATTTTGAAGTTATCATTTTGAAGTTGTCCTTCCATCATTTTGGTTTACGACCTCTACTTCTTTCCCATTCCTGGGATACCAAACTGCCTCTTATTTGCTCCATTTTTCCTTAATACAGTGTAGCATATTATGTCCAGTCCATTTGAGTTGATCAATATGTAATAGTATGTCTGTCAATTTTGTTTCGCTCCTTATATCTATGCTTGTGACTTTGTCCATAAGTATTTATTATGTTATACATGGTAGGATACAGGTATCAAAAGCTTTCTTTTTGATCTTCATCTCTTTCATGGTCCAATTTTTTTCCACCCGGTCCCATTCCTTTTTCAATCTCATTCAAAATTTGGTCATTGTCTGACCTAGATATAGATTATTTATTTACATGAATTATTTCTTTTACCAGTTATTTTTTCAAACTGCTGATGAATATCAGTTTTTTTTAATTACATTATTTGCATGTGCATTATTTACTTTACACAGATAGTGTAGTTGTCGAGACAAATATGACAATCATTGACTGTCACTGGAATCATAACGGCACAGTCCTGGCAGCAGCTGGCTTTACGCAGGATCAGGCGAATGCAGTCCAGTTTTTCACTGCTTATGGAGAGGTAACTTGCAAATTTTGCTTCTTCTCTGTAGTAAGTACCTATTAAACTGTTAACAAATCAACTTGGGTTTTTCAGCATATTAGGACACTACGGGTACCAGCTGGTTCGATGCGAGCTTTGTCATGGGAAAGGCGTTCGTTGCGGCTCGCTATAGCCATTGACTCGTTTATATATTTTGCTAACGTAAAACCGGATCATAAATACGCATATTATGGGAACACGTTAGCTTTTGTTTCCGGAAACGAAACAGTTACTTTTTGGGATACAATCACTCATCAGGTATGTATAAGTTTTTAGCGTTCCGTACCCAAAGGGTATAAAACGGGACTGCTGCTGGGACTTCGCTATCCGTTTGTCTGTCTGTGTGTCACCTGGCTGTATCTCATGAACCGTAATAGTCAGAAAGTTAAAATCTTCAGAGATTATGCATTTCTGCTGATGCTATAAAGACAAATACTAAAAAATTGAATAAATTAGATATTTAAGGGGTTTCCATAAAATAAACGCATTGATAAACTAACCTAATATCTTCTGTTATGATTAGCTTACGCTTGGAGCATACCACAATCATTATATTATGATATTTATTTTACTACATATATTTATTATACACACTTCATTTCAATAATAATTCCATCTTAAAACATTAATAGATTAATACTTAGTTTTTGTTTGTTTACAATAAATAGTCGACCATAAGACCACACTGACTTCACAGACAACTTAGATTATATTAGACGGGTCACACATAGTCGGTACAGATTTCTGAATTTAGCATCTAAATTAATATTCACTAATATATTATACAAAATTACCTTGCTCTAAACAGTCTATATCAAATAAAAGGGTTTGCTGAGGAAAATTAGGAGTTCTGCTAGTATCTACTTTACGAAGTGTGAAGTGAAGTGGGAGGGAAGTCATGTAGAGTCTGGACGTATACCTTAAAACCGTTCTTTCTAACTCTGATTTCTGATTTATGTGGACGAAATGCGCACACCTAGTAATTAAAATAAAATAATTATTAATGGGGAGTTTCCATACAAAAAAACCCGATTTTTTATAGACAACTCGCACCAGACTCGCACTTGACTCGCAATTGACTCGCACTCCGATTTATTAGATTTGACTGCATAGTTCTGTGTTTAAATTTTCAAAATATGCTTTATGTACATTCAATAATGTTTATGTTTATTTTTTAATTTTCTAAATCTAATTTAGCTTATTTTGACAAGGTTATTTTTATATTGATTTAATATTTCAGTCGTGGATAAATCACATTCCTGACGTTATAGACATGTGTGGAGTAGAGGAATACTGCATCATAGCTACTACAAATATGTTAATAATATCTAATCAGCAAGGCATTCAGTGTGATGGTAAGTTGTAATTATACATACCTACATATGTACATACCTAGCTATCGTTAACAATCAGTAATAATTATTTCAATGTTTTAATTTCAGCTAAAGCCATCTCTATTCCTGTGGCATATGTCGCTATAAACAACAAAGCGATAGCCGTGGCTGCATCGAAGGAATCATTTCTCATTTGGAGATTTTCAACACCATCTAGGCCGCGTAGGTCTAAGCTTTGCATTAAAGTATCTAGTCAATATATCTGTACTGTAATTTCTACTAGATACCTTACCGACGTATCTGGTTATTAAATAAACAAGCAACACTAAGGGCAAGCCCTTAGTGCACTTATCAATATCTGGAAAAAGTCTTGAATAACCATACTAACTATCTAGCACATTAACTGCCACGTTATTATTTTTTTCGTTTGTGGCGCTGGCGTACTCACGCTCAGCCAGATCCGACCTCTAGTTTATGCAGGCTTTATAGGACCTTATTTACCAATTTAGCTTATTTTATTATTGTATGAAGCGATCGAAGACTTTATGTTGTACATAGCCTTTGAAGAATATATAGCTATTAAATAGCTTATTCAGGACTTTTTACAGACATTGTTCAAAAATACCTAAATAACATATCCCATACTCCCATCTAGTACCTACCTTCGTGTCTACTTACTATAATCTCTCAATCCTATATGTATTTCAAAAATAACGAGAAATTCGTAGATTACTTTGTACTTAGGTATGTAGCATAAAGAGAAGTTTATTCTTACCTATTCAAATTATAAACGTCGCTTAGATAATCTTATGAATTTTTTTCTAAGATGTTTAACAGTATCAGATGAAAATATTGTTCAACAGATTGTGTTCTTTATGTGTACCTTTGGTACCTTATATTTTTTTTTTTTTTCAGGAATCAATGAACAGCTATTTCATGCTGATGGATCGCCGGTAACTGCAGATAGTGGTTATTTAGACGACACTATAAGCTGTATTGCATGCTCTGGTAGCCACTTGTTAATAGGAAGACTTTCTGGAACTGTGCTGCTATTTTCTTTAGTAAATTTTAAGAAGATAACTTCTATCAACATCAACACTAAGCCGTATAAACTTGGCTTGAATTCAAATTCCAGGTCTATATCAGATATTTTTAGTTTTTAAAAATAGTGTTAATGTTTAATAATAGAGTATTCCTGAAAATATCTAAAGTCTTCAAGTAACTTTGTAATTAGTTACATAAGTAATTTTCTTATATCTAACCCAACACTTACTCATAAATATAATTATGTTCTTATATTAAGATGCATTATATGTCTGTAGATAGGTACCTACATATTATTATAGTTTCATAACGTATTATTTTCAGTAAATTCTATGTGATCGATCAACTAGGATCATTGTATATTATGGACACAGATATGGCCAACAACATTAGTGTGGGACAAGCCCTACGTAAAGAAGTATGGAGTGCGCTGTGGGCATCGGATAATTCGCAAATGTTAGCTGTCGCAGAGAAAGCGCGCTTGTATGTTATTAGAGACTCGGAACCAGAGGAGCCTCTTACAATGCAGGGATATTTGTGTAAATTTAAGGTATGTAGCTACATTAAATCGGGTATCTCCACCAAACCGCATTGGAGCAGCGTGGTGGAGTATGCTCCAGGAGAGACCCAGCTCAGCAGTGGGCTATATAAAAGGTTGTAGGCAGGCAGGTACATTAAAAAAAAATCGAAAAGGGGTTAAAAATCAGATTTTTTAAAGATTTTATAGTACGGAACCCTACGTACCCAAGTCCTATTAGCACTTGACCAATTATTTCACTTATCAAGTTATTTGTAAGACGGACGTGATGACCAATATGATTTTAATTATTTATAACATTATTATGTCCATTAATTACTGCCGTTTTCAATAATGGTGTTTTCAGGAGTTGGAGATAACGATGGCTTTATTGGACAACATAACAGACAAATGTACGCCCCAACACATAGTTCGAGTGGAGGTGAAGTCATTGAGAGATACTCGACAACTTATCGAAAAAGTGGGTTTAAAGGAAGCTGAAAATTTTATAAAAGACAATCCACATCCACAGCTTTGGTAGGTAGTAATTAAATAATAAACTATTTATACAAACCTACCTAATCAGTAATGCTAACAGATACATCTGTATTTTTCGAACGTAACATATTGTTGCTCACTTAATGCGAATATTTTTAGGTTATTGTTAGCGGAAGCGGCTTTAAAAATATTTGAATCTGAGTCGGCTTTAGAGACAGCCGAAGCTGCATTCGTGAGGAGAAATGATTACGCGGGAATTAGATTTGTGGCGCGTGTAAATGCATTGCACTCCAATGCGTTGAAAAAGGCGGAAATTTTTACATATTTCAAGGATTTCGATGCTGCCGAAAAAATATACCTCAGTGAAGATAGGAGGTACGATTATCTTTCATAATTTTATTTTTTAATTTATATAAGTAGGTTAGTATTTAAATTAAATGTGTTCTGTTTAACCGCCTTACCTTTTGTCAGTTACGCCAACTGACAGCTCGCAGCGTCCGGCACATTAAATAGAACAATAATATGAACAAAAAATAGGGTTGTTGTTGCCTACTTGCCTAGGTCCTTTTTGTTACTTCTTTTACACATTTTAGTTTAGTTATATTTTCTGTTTTAGGCTAAAACATCATTATACGTTTAGAAATTGAATACATAAAACAGAGGGTTTCGTGTCGGATAAATCCGTCTCTGGCGGATAAGCCCGATTCTTATTGTCAGATAAATCTAACTCGGCGATAAGGGTTTGTTTATCGTTCTGTAGGAAAGTCATGCAAATAATATCATAATCGTAAAAATTAGGTCTTGTGTAGATTATAATAATAAATGATCAATTAATGATTACAAAATGATTTTATTTGATTTTGGCAAGGACAAAATTTAAGTGCTTGGCCAGTCTGGAGGGATTTAACTTTTTCTGGAATTTTATTATAAATTCTGACAGACATTCCAATAAACAAATAACTTTAACAAATAACGTTTCTAGTGGTCACATAATTGTTACTATGTAAATCAGAAAGAGTTACAAAGTTATTTTTATTCCTGTATAGATAGGTACTTTCGAATACAATTTCTTTAAATTTTTCTTTAAGGGATTATCTACAACCTTAACAAGGCCTCTTCTTTAGGATGAATATACCTAGATAGTGTCGATAATAGCGGCATTTTTCCACAACAGAATGCCCTAATTTCAATTCGAAACTATTTTTCTGTTTTCAGAGATTTAGCAATAGCTTTGCGGAAGAGGCTCGGTCACTGGTTCCGTGTTGTCGAATTACTTAAGATGTCAGTGAATACATCTGAAGCCCAAGTAAAACAAGCGTATAGTTACATTGGGGACTTTTACCTTGATAGGCAAAATTGGTATGTTATTTAGGTACACTTATTCAATCCTTAAAATCAATTAGAGCTTGTTGCACAATCAGTTCAAGTAAGTCCGGAGTCAGCTATTCGTTGGTTAAATTGAAATTTCGTGCATGTTAAATGTTTCTTTAACTGGTGGATAGCCTATTCAGGACTATTTGAAGATGTGCAACAAGGCCAACAAGCCTTTAGTAGGCAGTTCAGACTTCAGATACACCAATTTTGTTGTATTTTATGATTAAAAAATTACTAAAAGTAAAAAAAAACAATATTATAATTAATACAAAATTGTGTAAAGTATACCTATGTATTATATAATGAAAACACAGGACAGCAGCCATAGAGTATTACAATATGTCGAATAACATTGATGGATTAAAGAAATGTTACATGGCATTAGAAGATAACGAATCCTTGTCCAAGCTAATAACCAGCTCACCAAGACATCAAAAGGTATATATCAATGAAACATAACACGATAAAAATATGCTATATAGTAGACATAATTATGTACAATATGTACATATATATACATACACAACATAATTAATATTTTGGAACTGTAAAGAGATGCAGATAATTATTCTAAAAAGATAA
>DWBW01000021.1:0-16201 GCA_018231125.1 Spialia spio | reverse complement strand
TCTCTGATTCTGTATTACACAACACAAAAAAAATATCCCTAAATAAAATAATCCTTTCAAGTATTGTAAGTACCTAAGGACAGAGTTACGTAAACCTAAATTTAAATATTGTGATGGTTCATATTAGTGCCACCAGCTAATGTACAGCCAGACTAAAAAGGATGTAACCAAAAGGTGGTGCCATGTTTATCGGTTTATTTAAATTAAATGTAGCTTTCGATAATCGTAATCGTATTGTTTTTCGATATAAAAGTTTCAGATAATTTCGGATAGAGAAGGACTCTACTTATTATAACAGTCAGACATTTTAATTTGCTGGCCGAAACGCCTCTTGCACTATTTTTGAATAGTTTGTTTACGTAATCAGTTTAAATTGCAGAAAATTATAGGTGTAATATTGTTTTTGTAAACTTGCTTTAATTTCTTTGTTGAAACACGGTACATAACGCGTACACGCAGTTAAAAAGCTCAGATATACATAATTATCTTTAAACATTGATACAATCTTTATTAGAAGCTTGCACACAATATTTATTTAACGTAGCATACCACTTCGATGATCGGTATTAAAGAGTAAATTAACTTGCATTGATTAAAAAATACATTAGATATTTTAATGGTTTGTATTATTTTTCAATGTGTTTGTATTAGCTAAATAAACCCCTATACCTACATTGGTTTTAGCTGGATAGATTAAAGTGTGACTTACCTACAGATTTAAAAACCCTAAAAACATTTCTACCAATTAGGTATAGAAACCACTAAATATAAATCACTTTCATTGAAATCACTAAATTGACTTAACGGTCTTAAGGAACTCTTTTTTGTATAAATTCACATTCATTTGGTCTTAGTATAAGATTTGGTTTAAATTATAATGTCTAACTAAATAAGTGTCCAGTATAGGGACCACTTTTATTCTTCTGTTCTACCTGACGATCATAAAATGTAACAATTATTCTAAGAATTGGACGGGTCCATGGTTAATTTTAATAAATTAATCGTGTAAATTACGATGATGCACTTCTATATTAAGTGTAATTGTTTGTAAAAATTATATTTAGCAGTACGTACCTATAACTAGTTGCACTAACGATAACTGTTTGAATAATAAATATAATATAATAATAATAAAATACACTTTAGGTATAATAATAAAGAAAAAAATCTTAATTTAAATGAAAACAATAAAGAACTTGTACGTGTCCACTACTATAAAGTTTAAAATATAGGCTTACTTAATCTCAAACTAACTTCCTTTTTGATTTTTTTTTAAATTTACATATGACCAATAATAATTTAGCAAAAACAGGTGTCTGTCCTAATACATTCTATTTCGACTACCTGTTAAATAAGCTTAAGTAAGACAAGATTTGTATTGTTGGTCCCAAATATCAAGTACTTTTGCTTTTTGTGTCTCAGTCGAAAAACAGGTCTCTTGACATCTTGCATAGAGAATCAAAATATTAGGTATAAATTAACACTTAAATATTAAAGTATAATTAATATAATTATATTACTTTACCTTAAGAAACATCAAAAATGTTAGGTATATGTACTTATCTTACCCCAGAAATTGTTTGATACTGAGATGACAATATTAAAATAGGCTGGTGATTTAGTCTCTATTAATAAAGAGGGTTACTGAAAGAACGTTAGTATTTTTCTTATATATATAATATGATATTTTAGATATTTATATTGTGTGCACGTATTCAAATTGGTTATAGAAGTGCTGTATACCTAAAATGTCCAACTTCTCTTATGTATCATTCTTTATTTTCATTTTCATCCATTAATTTCCCGTAATGAAAAAGTAGCATGCTTTCAATTTTTCTATTTTTTTCTAAAATCTAAATAAAGCAGTACGTACAGTTACGTTTTTAAAATTAATAAAAATTCAAATGACGACAATTTGTGTTTAAAAAATATTAAAATTGTTGTTACCTGAGTCACACATTTTGTCCAAAGCTGGATGTCAAAATGACATGTAAAATCGTTCTGGTCCTGCATCATGATGCTTTGCCTTAAGCAAATTATCTAATTTACTTTTCTTATTAATATTGTACTAATCATTTCAATTTTGTCAATAAGTGGTAAATCTAATATACCTAAATAATTTATTTTATTAAAAGGCGAATGTATATTATTATTACATTATGCATTTGTTTTATTAAATTAACTTATGTAATAAACCTTTGTGTTTTAAAATTATAATGGATTTCCAATAATGTTATTGCTGCATCAAACATTGTTTCATTACCAAACTCAAATATTATTTATTTATTATGAATTTTCAGTGAATATTTTTATTTATCACCAATATTGCTATCCATTATGTTATGATGTTATTGTTATCCGTACATAATAGATAAAAAAGTTGTCAATAAAAAAGCATACACTATGACTTTCACAATTTTATTACAAATTGGATACTTACAGTCTAAACATAAAATTACCTACCTATTAGTATTAAACATAATGTAAAAAATTATCATTTCATAACCTTATTTTGTGAATTTTGGGTCAATAATGCAATATTCTATTATTGTTTGAATATAAAAAATAAAAAATTACTGACAATTACCCTTAAAGTAAGAAACATGTCAAATATAGCTAGCTGTAAACACTTATTTCAATTGTCAAACCACTATTAAGTATGTAGTTATAAAGGCAAATTTCATTTATTACTCTTCAAAGAAAAAAATCTATAACCTTACTACTGCAAGTAAAATACAAAAACTAATACGAAATCGTATCCTTAAGCTTCAATAAATATGTTCCAGCTACATTTATTTGAGTTTGTCGAATTTAGACCCAAATAGTCTGTTACACTCAAAGAGATCACCAAGTGCCTGTAATGCAAACAAGTAAAAGATACTATAGCAAATGCATAATTTATTCTCTGTACATCAACTATTCAAATAATACTATTATTATTTTTAAAATTTTTTTTTTCTGATATTTCAATTGCCACTATCTCCATAATTTCCTTTAAAGAAATGAACCATGAATGTAGGCAATCTCTAATTGAGATTCAATGTAGGTACAATATTTGTTTTCAGATATACACTAATTTTATAACATTGTACCAACTTCCTTATTTATTGTACCAATTTCCTTATTCATTGTACCAATTTTCTTATTCAGTTCGTTGTAGAACATATTTATTATCAAGTTATATATTGTTTGTTTTTGTTTCCCTAAATTAATTATGCCAAAAACAATGCAGTGGCTATGGCTGCGGTTTTTCAGTATATTGATTGAATCTTAACTTTTTTTAATCTATAAATACCTATAATAATATTGTGTGTGTGCATCTCTATCCTATTTTAGTGTACTGTGGTTGTTTTAAATAAACAAAATACAGCAGCTATGTACCACTTATATTATCCTTAAAATTGGTAGTATTTCAATTACTATTAATGGATAAACTTTGGTAACAAGGAGTGACTAACAAATAATAGACATGGGGCACCCAACATAATAATTTTGTAAAGTTGCAACTGCCACTTATCTCTTGCTCATACGGACCAAACATATATACTTATTAATTTATAATATGTATCTACCTAATTATACCAATATTTTAGAAATTTTTCAAGTAACTCTTGTACGATTAATATACATAATTGTGTATATTACTATTTTTATCGTTTATGCAAAGGTATAATTTAAAAAGTACTTTATTTTAACAATATTGAGAAGTTATGTTTTATGGGAATAATTACGATACTTACCATAGTTGTTATTGTACTGGGATTGTGGCTGCTGGTAAGAGCTGTAGGACTGCGAGGCTGGCTGCGAATACGAGTCGTATGTCTGAGCCGAGCCACCGTAAGCAGCCTCAGATGCTCCATATCCAGCATCACCTGCCCCACCACTGCCGCTATAAAATATGACTATTATAATAAATTTGCAAATCATATACAAATACCAAAATCAACTATTATAATTATGTAAAGAACTATTATGTATGTATGCAAAAATTAACAATACTTAGGGCCTCTTTCACAAACTTAAGTAAGTCCCAAGTAAGGTGGTTAAATTAAAAAAAATATTATTATTTTTCTATTTTCGTGTGAAAATCTTAATGCGGTTCACAGAATACATCTACTTACCAAATTTCAACAGTATAGTTCTTATAATTTCAAAGAATAGTGGCTGTGACATACAGACGGATGAATAGACAGACATGACTAATCTATAAGGGTACCTTTTTTTGCCATTTGGCAACGGAAAACTTAAAATTTCCAATACGGCGTCGACTAGTAACAAGCAACAATTTCGGGTGTAAACCCATTTTTGTTTGGTATAGATTAAGTTGAACATTTTAGCTAACACAGATAAAACGGGCCAATTATTTAAATATTTGGCGGCAACAAATACACGAAAGCGACAAATAGCTTGATTGGGATTTTCTAGAAGATTGTGAAAGAGGCCCTAAGCGTTTTGCAATACTAAAATTGGAATTCTCTTACCCATAACCATCATTTTCATATCCTCCCCCTTGGCTACCAGTTGAGTACCCATAATTAGACCCATAACCAGAGTTGTATCCTGAAGAAGGCTGAGCTGGCGTTGATGACGAGTAGCTGCTGCTTTGATATGAACTAACGGGAAACAATATATAAAGAAATATAGGTTAATTACAGTGAAACAAAAAAATATCAACATTGTATTTGTCTACAGTTCAGAAAAAAATCATCTGCATTTGTGTATAAGACGGCAATTCCTATCAAGCAAACAGTTTCATCATTGAAATAAATACATATTGCACATATAAATCATATATAATTATATAATCATATATAAATCATAATCATAGAAATCTTCCAAACATAAAATATTTATGGATGTTTTTGGGAAAGCACTGTTTGGAAGGCAACAATGTAATAGTACGAGTTGTTTGGTTTATAACCAGCTTAAATTAAGTCAGTCTGTAAAGATCTCTGTCTAAATTCTAATTATTCAATTCAAACTTACCTGGCTGTATTGTATGAACTTGGTGCATAGGGATCTGCAGCCTGTTGCTCATAGGGCTGATAACCTGTGTGGCTGAGTAAATTGTCTATGATAATTTATACATAGTGTAAGCATACATTTTCAATGTAAATGTAGATGATTCAGAAAAAAAATAACGTCATATATGTATCAGACGGCACATTCCTATCAAAGAAATGGATCATCATTGTAAATTTATATCAGTAAAATAATTTAATATTTTTTTTAAATAATATGTACCTACTTATGTTAAAATCTTAAGACTACTTACGAAGGTGGACCATATCCATTAGACTGATTGGATGTGCTGTGAGATGGTGGAATCTGTTGGTAGCCACCAGATGGCCTTGCGCTTCCTCCCCCTCTAGGACCATCAAATCTGATGTGATAAAGAAACAAACAATATTAGGTAACAATTATCTTTCGGTGGATGACTGTCAAAACTTTTGGCCAAGAATTTTGTTCTTCTAACAGAGGCCAAAACATTGGCTCCTGATCCTGACACTACTAAGAAAATAAAACAAAAATATTGACCAAGCAAGAGTCTGACTCGCCCATGTAATGCTCTGAACGCGCGCGCGTGTATAACTCGGCGTTTTCTTGTAAAACACATTTGTTTTCTGAGAGCTGTACAGGCGTAGCGGACGACAAAACACAGCATTGTGTGTTTTCAGCAGTGAAAGTGTTAAATATGTTTTTTTTTCTATTTTTTAGCATTCATTTGGCAATAGAATTGGATTATCTCAGAAAATTTTAAGTGTCTAGTTCATAAGATACACCCTGGTGACAGACAGACAGATGGATAGTGAAGTCTTAGTAATAGGTTATTGTTTTACCCTTTTTGGGTACAAAACCTAAAAGATGAAAAAGAAAGTGAGAAAAAAACAAGGTACTATAAACAAAATTCCCTACTTTTGTGTTTTTATATAATTTAATATAGATAAATATAGTCAATGTGTAAATACATAAATAAAGTAATTATGTAATGTAAAAATTATTCTCTAAAACATCATTTACCATGTAATTCAACCAAATCAACATAGTGTTGTACCTTCCGCGCTTAGGTGGTGCACCGGGGCCTCCGTGTGGTGGGCCCCCGCCGCGCTTGAAGGGCGGGCCCCCTTGTGACGGGTGCGCGGGCGCGGGTCCGGGCCCCGGCGGCTGGTGCGACGCGGGTGCGGCGCGTGGCGCCATGTTGGTGGCGGGGATGGGCGCGGGCGGCCCGTGCGGTCCGTGCGGCCCGCTCGCCGGACCCAGGGGTGGCGGGCCGTGACCTCCGCGACCTCCACGACCTCCACCTTTATAAGTAATCAATATTATTGTTATTTCTACACTACAATGCCCAGAACCACGTCTAGATATCTATGATATTGGGTTATTCCATTGCAACTCACATATACAAAAGATATTACAGGTGATTCCATACTAGAAAATCCTTGTTAGGGTTAGTACAATATGTCATCTGCTACTATGAAACTTGCATATTGCCCTATGAAACTTGCTCTATAAGATTAGTGGATAAGAAACTTTACAATTTCAAAGTGTGGTTGATATAAAACAAGGATTTCTTTTATAGAGGTTATATTGCGTACTTTACAAGACAATATATTTTTTGTCTTCTCTCACTTTCATAAGATTTTTTTTATTCATATAATGGAATCCAAATGGCGTGCAGAACAACAGACCTTCTGATGTTAAGTCTTTTGACCTAGGTTCATAAATACCTCTCATGGGCATTGCCCCACGGCCTCCGCCTCTATCATTACGAGGAATAAAATCACCACGGCCTCTACCTCCTCTGCCTCTCATGCCTCCTGGACCCCCTCCTCTGTTGTTAAAAGCACCTCCTAAAAAAAATAGAAAACAGAACTGTTATAAGACGTTTTTTTTTACTTATGACATTAAATAATACTGTTAATGTTTTCTGAATTAGATGGGTCGTTTATGTAAAGTAATCAGATTTGGCTTGGTATTGTGCCTGGTCTGGACAGTCCTGTTCTTGGAGACAATGTTCACATGTACAATTTTATCAAAAATATTACTTGGTGGAGGTCCTCCTCCTCCTCTGGTTTCAATAGTTGGTACAGGGTGTGGTCCAGGGCCCTGCGGCCCAGGCGGGAAGCGGCCACCTCGTTCACCACCTCCGCCGCGCATGGGTCCACCTCGGAAGCCCCTGGGTCCACCACGCGGGGGCCCACCGCCTCTGGGTGGACCACCTCGACCCCTCATGCCGGGAGGCCCGCCGCTATGAAGCATAGGTAATTAGATTTATTGCAGAATAACAGAATGCAGTACTTACACAGATAATTAATACACGCTGTGAATAGGGTCAGTAGAGGACAATTATTTTTAATACCTATCTGAAAAGAAGGTCTTAATATAATTATTACTTAGTTAAGACATTTGGGGTAAGGAAGGACCTTGACAACTGAATACGCTTCTAAGTATTAGTTTCTATAAAATAGCAATCAACGTATGAAATAAAATGAAAATAACCTAAAATTTTTAAGAGTAGGTAGTTTAAAACGGTACCTACCTCAGATTATCTCATGTTATGAAGTTCAATAATTTCTATTAACTATGTGAAATAAATAACAAATATTTACCGTCCCCGCATCTCAAATCCGCCGCGACCTCGTGGACCTGGAGGGCCTCCACGGCCGCCGCCTCGAAATCCTCTGTTAGGTCCGTCCATATCGAAATTATAATTTTTAATGCTGCTTTAAAATAAAAAACGTTGTATATAATTTATAGTAATTTAACACTTCTTATTTGTGACTAGACGGACAAGACAAAATAATCATTTACAGTCTACACCATGAACACCAGCCACGACACGCCGTCAAGCCAAGCCTACTTTACAAAACAAAATGGCGAATATGATATGGCCGCGGCGCAACGCGCAATGTTGCCCACAGTTGACAGGGCCACAGAACAACAGAACACTAAACTCCTGGAACTGTGCAACATGGTGGCAACTGTCAGCACAGAATATTAAACTCAGAAATGAAAGAAACACAGTTTTTTTTCCTCTTATTGAATGCATCACACTCCTTTTCTGCTTTCATGACAGGTGTTTGATCAACGAAGAATCGTGTTTTGGATTCATACTAGGTGTATCCATTTTTCTTTGCGACTTTTCGTTGCCATTTCCACCCGTATTTTTAGTTCTACCCGTAGACGGAACACAGAACAGAATACTTAGGGCGGCCACAAACAGCCGGAATTTCTGAATCTGAAGTTCAAATCCCATACAAAACCTGCAGTCCCCACTTATACCTCTGTGGCAGTCACCACACCACAGACTTATATTTTTATACTTCTGTGCACCACACACATTGCTGGTTTTTTCCGGCCGGAAAAATTCCAGTCGGCATTTAAGAGATTCTGATTCCGGCCTTGGATTAAATCTTTTTGGCTTTCGCCTTAATTTAATATCACAGACGTATAAACCAACTCTGTGTTTATTGTTGAATGAATGTATAATCAAACTTGTTACAACCATTCGGAACAAATTTCGCTATTTTTAGGGTTTCGTAGTAATAAATTTTCTGGGTTCCCCATACTTTTATAACTGAAATTTAAAAAAATGTTTTTTATCAAAGCCATACGTGTAAGATACTAGATAGTAGATTGAGACTTTTAACATCATTCTTTTCTAAATTAAATAATTTTTGCGAGACGCTTTCAAAGTGGTAAAATAATATGATACCTACTGATTATTTACAATCCTGCTTACATATAATCACAGATATTATAATACTAATATATAATGGATGAATCCAGTTCTTACATTTCCTTCTCTTTTGAGTTTGTAGGTACAGCCAAAAGACATGCGATTAATAATAATTCCTTGATTCTCTTCCATGACGTTTGAAGTTTGCATATTTGAAAGAGCAAAATATTGTGGTTTGATTTGAGGGTTTGGAAGATTTTCGTATCTCTGTGAAGTGAAGGTTGTACTCCACAAATTATGTAACTAAAGATTGTAGTGCTTGGTGTCTTACTTATCTTATGATATTAATTAATAAATATAAATATCTAAAAAAATATCTAGAGACACTTTACTCAATCCCAAAGTAGGCGGGACCTGTGTTATGGTATATTTTATAAGTACATATATTTGTATGTTTACCATATTGTTTGATTGTATTATTATTATTTATTTAATAAATAATAAAAATAAAATAATATAAATGTATATATATTTTATATATATTTGTGTATATTATGTTATAAATAAAAAATTATATATAGATATTTTTCATCCAGACACAGAATAAACATTCGTGCTCATCAGACAAGTACTTGTTCTGAGTGAAAATCGAACCCACGACCTCTGGTGTAAGTCACAGAGGTATAAACATGACATGTACACTCTCGCTCTCGGCTTGTCTCGACGTGGTCTCGACGTATCTCGGCGAGTGTGTACAGCCGGCATAACACTTGCTCATCAAAACAAATGACAATTGACTGTATTGTTGACGGTATTGACACTATTAATTGACACTACTTTTGTTTGCATACGATCTGTGCTGTTTGTTTGCTCATGCTCTTGCTTCTAAAAACCTTTATATTGTGTAATGCTAACCCGGATGGGGAAAACACAAGATAAATGTTTCTGTATGTAATAATAATAAATATATGTATGTGTATTTGTATTTTGATTTGGTCACAGGTAACCTATAATGGATGACCAAGCTAAAGTTTTAAAGTATTTAGTAGCAGTGGAAAAACTGGCAGAAGAAATACTCAATGATAAACGTGAAATAGTTTTGCTAGACAAGAGAAGAAACCAAAATCGCGAAGCTTTACGTGATCTTACTAAATCTGGTCAAACAAAATGTTGGGTCACTGTTGGTTCAGTGCTTGTGAAACACAATGTAGACTCTACAAAGTCATTATTAGAAGCTGATCAAAAGCAGTTAAATATAGATATAAATAAACTGCGCAGTGAACTCAAAGTAAAAGTAAATAATTTAAGAGATTTAGAAATGCAACCACCAGTTCCTGGGTTGATGCTTGTGCCAATGTCTGATAAGGAAACCCAAGGCTTAAAAAAAAGCGCATTGTTCTTATAAATCCATACTTTGGTACTTATTTGATTTCTTAATTCAAGTTAAATAAAATAATGTTAACTGTATATTGCTTTTATATTAAAAAATATACATATCCCAAATGAAACTGACTTAGTTCCTAATTTTACTGCTCAGTTTGGAATACTTACACAGGTATATTATACTATGCTTGTTTACCATATAAGTTTTAAGTTTCATGCAAATTAATACACCAAAGACGAGTAATAATCCAAGATCCCTATCAAAGTACTCTGTGATCCCTATTCAATTTGACATGACTTAATATGTTTATGTGTCTAAATAACTGTGTGATTTGTGGAGCTTGCCCTAGGGAACTAGTGTCACCTTGTGGTGACAAAAAACAAGGGTCACTACTTATTTTCTACTGGCTCATTTTAAATATACCTTGAAGAATGCTATTCTCAAGTATTAGACGTCACTAGATATTTTAAAAGCTGCACTAAAAATGACTGAATCTTAAGTACTTATTTTCGGATGGTCACGTTTTTAATATGTTATAAGGATATAGGATAAGCATTGCATGCAAGCACAGAACACAGGGATACTATGCAGGGTTATATTTTACTCCTCGTCCAAAAGGGGAAAGAGGGGATTTGAGGATTTACTAAAGCGCGGCAGATTAACATAAGTAGGTACACCGAGCCTGAGCAGGGAGGTACCTGTCCACCCACTGTTTGCGAAAGCGAGTCATAATTATAGTAAAAAGGCATACATATATGTAAGACTCAACTAATAACGAACTTTAACTTATAACTTTAGACAGTAGGTACCTACCTACTGTGCACTTTAACGACTTAGCTTTCGCTTGCTACCATTTTTAGCCATTTTAGCTAATACTAGCTATTTACATTCTAGCTATTTAGTATTAATAATAAATTGTACCTACGCGAGTAATTCCTTGTTCATATTAACATTATTGATAAAATGAATCTATAGTTTTTAAAATGGATTCAAAACATCGTTAAACGTTTAGACTTCGACATTGTGTTGTCAACTTGTGTCGGAAAAAGCAGTTTCGGGAGTAAAGAAGCCCGAAAGTTTTTGTCGGATAAATCAGACTTGGACGGTAAAAGTGTTAATCATAAATTAAAAAAATAAAACAAAACAGTAATTTTATAGTTTATTGGGCTAAGTTATTTTCAAATAAAAAAAGTCATCAAATATATAATTTTCAATATGCACAGTTACATCTTTATACATGTAAATAATATAGTACACAACAAATAAATAATAAATAGTACCAAATTCTAGGATTTATCCATTTATAAAAAATTATTGCAGTTTGGTGTGATTATTATATCATATACATGACTAAGTGCCAATTTTTTAATTGATTTACTTAAATTATGGAAATAATAATTTACAGTATCTAGAATGTTTATTGTAATACTATTGAGAATCATTCATAAAATGTCAGACATGGCATTGTATTTTATAAAAGCATACAAATACAACAAGCAATAGATCAAAATAATCATAATTATACAGTTAACCAATTAACTTCATCATCACCCAACTAGCTTAACTTTATAAACAATATAATATGGCATAATATGAATTGATAGTATGTATTACACTTTCTTTTAGAAATAAACAACTGCAAAATAAAACCTAAGCAGTATTAATTTACTTACGATTAATTGTCAATATCAAAACATTTATTCTATAGGTTATTGCTTAATAATATATATTTCTCAGTAGCTTGTATTGAAATTACAATATTCAGTACAAAATGCCACATTTGATAAAGATAAAAGTTCTCAAAGTTTCATATTTTGTGGATTGTCTTTTGAGCACATATCAATAATAATAATCTGTCAATATCACAAGTCTTTGAAATTCCAAAGCACATGTTTATACCTTTGTTTCGTTGACTATTTTAGACGTGATCCAATGAGGGCCGCGACTCCGTCACAGCTTATGGGCGCAATCCTCGCTTGCCGCGCAATCACACTACCAATTTGCCATTCCTGGTTTATTGAGCGTCATAAAGTATATTTGACAGGAAGACCCACCCTTAGCTGATGAAAAGAATACTTTATCATTGCGCTCGCATAAAAACTTAAGTCGCTGGGCTTTCTTGTGCATGAATACGCCATCAAGATGTCCACTTTCAACCGAGCGAATCTCAATAGCTTTATTGCCCCAACCCATTATTTGACCTGTGCCAATATAGGCCACTGAAGTTGGCATTTCACCCCACTGTAACATAAAACCTTAAAGTAGAATTTGTTTTACACTTAAAAAATTACGTACTATTGTTGTCATTGTCACGTATTATTGTAGATTATGTGCTTACTATACGTATCAAAAAGAAATTAAAAATAATTGTACTTACCTGAAGCACTATATTTTTACTAACTCGTCCATAAGTGTTCACATATACGCCCTCATTATCATAACATAGTAAAAGTTGTACGCCATTGGAATTAGGCAGTGGCACAATGCAATGTGGAATGATTGCTCCCTGTGTCTAGAAAATAATAAAAAAATAATATAAAGTTATCACAGCAATTTAACAGCCATATACAAATTGATAGAAATTTTTATACTTACATGCTTTGGAATATAAATGTCGTAAACACTGGCTGTGTCTAGATCTACGGCATGAAAACCATCTGCTGAGCCGTAGATAACTTTCAGTCTTGTACCTTCTTCAATGGTAAGATCCACCAACAATGGCCTAAAATTATCCAAAATTATTAGTGACTTTTTCTGTTACATGAAATACTACGTTATTTATTGAATACATTGCAATACTGTAGCGGCCGGCAAGAGGCATCGTTGGACGAACGTGTGAATGTGGGCCGAGGCGAAGCCGAGGCAACATACGTAAGTTCATCAATGCCTAGCTGCGGCCAAGGCTTGTATAGTAGGTTTCTCAAATAATGCGCGGAGATTAAAAGTACAACTAATAACTATAGTTTAGAAACAATAACTAACCTGTGTTGCAGGTCACCAAAGCTTTTGAAGGCCATAAATTTGTGATATGGTTTCGGTGCCCAAGCATATATCTCAATCGAATCTTTAAGAGCAATGACTAAAAATTTAATCCTCTCGTATTTTACGATTCTGAAATGCACGGCTCCTTGCAATTCTCCAACATTTATCCATCCATTTCTCCTTTCGACTTGCTATTGATTAACAATAAATACTATTAGTATAAGAATTATTAATTTGTAAAGTTAAAATAAAATAATATATGCAAGTCCTTACATCACTTAGTCCATCAGTTCTTAGTATTTTTGATTTCAGCCAACTAAGGTAATAAACTCGAACACGATTCTTTTTTCCAGATACAGTAACCAGGATATTTTGTCCTTCTAACACTTCCATTTGTTGGAAGCGGCGTCGTGAGATCAATTGATATACTTTGCCCTGTCCTGAGCGGTCTAATAACATAAGACCATTTTCTGTACCAATAAGTAAATTGACACCTGAAAAAAAAACAGAATTCATAAACAGTCTGCACTTGATTACATGCACATTTATTACACGTTTATTTTTTTGATACATGTCATTACAAAAGTATAACATACCCCACAAAGCTGCACATAAAATCTCCGAGTTAAACCTCTTCTTGTACTTTCGTATCTCGGGCGTGTCGGAGGAGAGGTCGTGTCCGGTGGGCGTGACGTTGACGTTGACGTGGCTCTCGCGGCGCGACGCGTTCCCCGAGCCGCCCGAGCCCGCCGTGCCGCCCGCGCCGCCGCTGCCCGTCGAGCCGGCGCCGAACCCGAACGTGAGGAACGACCGCTGCTTCTGTTGCAAGGGGAGGAACTGCTGTTGCGAGCCCACTGACGAGTTGGACGGAGAATGCTGCAGGGGATGGGGGGACGCGGCGCCCGACACGAACGACTTGGACGGCGTGGACTGGACGGAGGACGGGAGCGGGTGGTGGTGGTGATGGGACGCGGGCGTGCCTCCGGCGGCTATTGCTTGTCTGTACTGCAAAGGAAAATGAACAGTGTGTTTTATTTGCTATTACAATATTTTTAATTTTTGAAATTTTGGTCTGAGCAGGAATTATTTTTAATCGGAATACTAAACAAAAGTCAATTTAAAACAGATTTAATTAAATTATACTAAATATATTTTAGTAATAGTAAATGTCAGCATTTTGTAATATTTTGGTTGATTAAAATGTACTCATTTATTGAGACAAAACTTAACGCCTACGATTATATACGTGATTTGTTAGTCAAAAATTAATGAAATCCATCGCCCGTGATTAGTTTGATCTCATATACATGATTTATAGTTATTAACGGCATGACTAGTATCTACAACTTTATGATGGCAACATTTGTAAATAGTTTCGTAGTTTGCAGCAGGCAATGAAGTGATTAAATAATGTTTTTGAAGAGTTTAATATTATTTGAATGATTGTAGCTTATCATGTAGTTAAGTGAATATGCATTCAAAAGTTGTGCCAACATTGAATTTGTGTGATAGTGTAGTATCGATATACAATTTACTTTAATAAGAAATGTAAGTAACTTAAATCAATTAACATAAGAAAAAGGCCATTAAATTTATAAGAATGTAAGTGTAAAAAGTAATTGAATTACTTTTTTAGTTTCAAAAATACCTGTCTTTTTATTAAGATTATATAAATCAAATATAATTTAGATCACATAGTTATATACCTACACCTACTGCATACTGAAGACCATTTCATTTACCTGGTATAAAAATGTTATGACAGGCACTAGTATTATACAAGAAGTATAATTGAAACCATAAGAACCATTTTGTCCACATTTTATTGCTGTTATTAAGCGGACTAAACAGTTTAATTAATCTACCTTTAAGCAAGATAAGACTCAATAACCAAAATCTTAATTTACAAAAGCATATATTTAGAAAATGCATAAATAGGGAAGAGATGAGAGCTCTAAGTCGAACAAACAAGTCAATGATAATTATGCTTTATCAAGCACTTCTTGTTGCATCATTCTTTTCGTACTTACGTAGTGTTATAACAGCTGTCTGCAAACCGGTCGCGGGGCGCTCCAGGGTGTTTGCATGATTGACAACCATTATCAACATTAATACTATACACTAAAAGCTTCTCAACATACATTTTACTATTGGGGTTCTCAACATTTAATTATGAACATGACAATGTATTTTTTTTTGTTTTTAATAGATTGAATTTAATAATTTTGTCACATTAACAATAACTTTGTATCTTATCAAAGCATGGGTCAATTAAAAATTCCCATTCCTATAGATGTAAGAAATTTTGTTACTGTGTTGTATTTACTACTAATAATAAAAATGAAAATTCACTGAAAGAAAGAATAACTTATGTGTTTTTAATAATTTTGTGGAATTAAACGATGTATTATGATTATAAAAATTCCAGTTAGTAATTTTGGTAGAATTATTGTTAAAGAATTTTGGTATATTAGTTAGTGTAGCAAAACGTTGGGACCCCATGGATTACATAATAAATGTTGCGTCTAATTAAGGCTTTTGGTAATAAAATGATAGGTACAATATTAAAGCTCAGCTTTTAATGGACATCAATAATAATTACGCTATGAATCTCGGTACTAACAAATCTTTAACTAATGGAGATAATTATGTACTAATAATAGGCATATTAACTGCATTTTATGAACTATTTTGGCTGGATGAGATTAGAACATAGAAGTAATTTGTACCCCAACAAATTATTGTGAGTATATAATAAATCAAAAGCTACACTGCAATATACGCTTACGGATGAGATACATGGGTGCAAAGAAATCAACCCACACAGACTGTCTATGGTTTAAAGGGGTAACAATCCACTGCTGACCAAAAAATATCATGTAATGTACATTATATTACAAAGAAAAAAAAAACTTTTTTAATATACAACATTCATAGTGGGTCAATTTTTCACACGCTAGTTTACTTTATAATGCCTTTATGTATATAGTGTATATGTGTGTTGGGTGAGGGTGTGCGTGTGTGCGTGTGTGAGTGTGTGAGTGTGCGACATCTCACCTCCTCGCTGGTGGACTTGTCGTGCCTGGGCGGCGTGGTGGGCTGGCCGGCCTGGCTCAGCAGGTCGGGCAGCACGGAGCTGGTGCGGGACCCGTTGC
>DWBW01000020.1:0-16679 GCA_018231125.1 Spialia spio | reverse complement strand
ACCAGGTGTATTGGCGCAAGACCAAGACCAAGACTGGCTAAGTCTCGTCTTGTTCTTGCATTTGGGCAACACTACTTATAATTCCCTGTAAATAATTAACAATGAAGAAGGCAGTTGTTTTTTAGTGAGTTTTTCAAATCAACAACGAAAATAAGATATTTCTATAAGTACTATTTTCCTTTTCGTTGATGAAAAATGTCTTAGAACAATAAAAAGAATTGCTGTATTAAGAACCATTAAAGTAATCTTCATCTGTAGTAACTAAGTGTCGAGCTACTCACAGAATTTACAAAAAATTGAAAATGTTTTTTGCGTTAATGAAGTCTTATATCTATATCTTTACAAATAGCCCCAGGCTTTAAACTCATCGACATTATGGCACATTTTAAATAATAAAAAGAGAAAAAAATATAATGTTTTGCGTCCAGTTCGGTTTGAAAATAGCATCTGATGAAAGAAGATATAGAAAAAGAAGTAATGTTTTATTTTTTTATTATGATTTAACGCGGTAACAGGTTTAATTGCTATCATACCGTGAACATTTAAGGTTTGTCACACAACTTTTCAAAATAGTTTCAAGCAAATGTCAGTCTCGAAGCGACTTAGCGCAAAATAAAAAAAAAGGTAACTTTAACTTCCATTTATTTGGAATTGAAATTTTGTAACATATCACCTTCATCCACTCACGTCTTGAAATACTAAAGATATTTTTAGGGCGATTTGTAGGAATCGCGAAATGTAAGGCTACAATTACTATAGCGTCTTAAATCCTGCCTATCTATCCTTTATCTTTTACTTTTGTATATTTAAATGAAAAAATCAATCTTGTAATGGCGTCGGTGTTTGGAGTGCTTGGTATTATTATCCTTCTTTTAAAAATCTTTGAATAAAATAGTAGTATATAGAGGTCGTGTTAAAAGGCGCGTTAAGTAATGAACAAGGCACCTAACTGAAAGAATACTTATTTGTAATTTACGAATAGAAATTAATTAGAATTTGTTTTTAGGTATTTACCTACGTGTTCATAATAGGTAAGTACTTAGATATTAAGTTTGTTAGACTGCATATGATTATAAAAGGTCTTAAAGAACTCTGTGCATACAGATTTGTCAATATCATAAGCCACTACATTTTAGATCTCCAAACAAGAGAATCCAGCAGTGGGACTGCTAATTAAGTCCAAGGTATCAAACATAGGTACTACGTGACCATAATTAAGAAATCAATTTTAAGCTAAGATCTAACCAGGGTGAATTTAATAGAACTAGAGCGATCCATTGGTTGAAATTCGACCATATTTCATTTAATAAAATAAGGAACCAGCACATAATATTGTCCATGCTAGTTTATTCTGTGGTAAAACAGCCGCATTTGTTATCTGCGCTGCCGAGCCTTGAAAATTAAAAAGAAGAATATCAAGATCACCTGTATTTTTGTTTTATCGCTGTGTGAGTGTGTAGGTGTATAAAAAATGAGTAGTAGTGTGCATGTGCGCTATTTTAGTGAATTTAGTGTATTTAAAATGCCTATTATTATATATTATTTATAAACTTTAACTGTGGGAAGTTTCATAAACCTACGTTCAGCGTAAGTATCTTAAAAATGGATACCAAGTTTTGTGCTTCACGAATTTTCAAAAGATAAAAATATAATTTCGTAACCACTCTAAAAAGCATTTTGATAAGTTTCAGTTTAGTTTTCCCATTTGTTCCATTGAATTAGTTCCATGTGGGACTAGCGACCATTACATAGATAAGTATATTTATTACGAAGTACTTACCTATAGACCTCTAAATATTCATCTATTGTACTCCCATCTTGCGTTACTTACTGAGTGTTGAATCTATGGATCCTATGTAAATAAAAGCTTTGTCGGTCTCCATCCAATCTTTTTAAATGCGACACAGTTTGCACTGTTCCCATGAAAATCAATTTTCTTTTTTGACAAGTTACAACATTTCGAGTTTACTATTATCTACACAACTATACCTACATATATTACCTAGGAAGGTTACATACCATACATTACATAAAATTGCATGAACTAATGTAATCGCGATATCAATTACCTTGCTTAAGCAAAATTTGACTACTTAAACGAGTGTCGGCTTGTAGATAATATAATATAATATATTTATAATATTTATATAGAGTAAATCAGTTAAGCAGTTTTGGTGTGAAATCGTGGTAAACAGATTAACTTTCGTATTTTTGATACAATATGTATAATAAGTATAGTAAGGATTACCAAATAAATCATGAAAAAATAACTAAAATATCACACAAAAAGACAGCAATGAATAAAACTAACAAAGATGTTTATTTACATAACCAGAAAAAGAATTATCTACCCAATTAATAATTTAAAATCTACCAGTGGTACTTACGTAGGTACGTTATGATGAATGAAGTTACGAATACTAAGTGCGGCCGAATATTCGGGTGCCAACTGTCAACTATTTGGCGCTTCAGTTAAAAACCTCGTCGAACATTCGGTATTCGGCCAAATTACTATTCACAGCATCTCTTATATAGTCTCTATTATACTTACGCTCTTTGTTTGACTAGAAATTGATTAAAGTCAGATTGACTTAACCTGCGTTAATAAAAAAGAAATTTAACACTCCCTCGGGGCACTCCTCTGCAAAAACGAAGAACAAGAAAATTTCATCAGAAGAATACATAAAACCCGAACGCATTCCTACTCTTTAAAACTTTTTCTTCGTTGTCTACCTACTCTCCGTCCAACTTTGAAGATTTCATTCCAACGTAGTTAAATGGTGAAATAAAATTAAAGGAATGACCAAAAAACCGCAAAATCTATCTTTTTTGCACCTATTTAAAGGAACTTTTAGCATTAGGCTTAAAGAACGATTAATAGAATTTGCTCTCTATCTCTCTTATGTCTATATTCTATCTAGAGTACTAGCACAAGTAGTTGTCGATAATGGCCAAATTATAATTTACATGACGCGATCTTTACGTTAAAATCTGAAAAGAAATATATACGATATACGAGTATATATATATACGACACGACTATATTACTTAATTATAGGTACTTATAAACGAAGTCGCAAAAATTGCTTCAGTGCCATTTTTGAATACTTAAATGTGCTTACAATACATATTTATGGCAATATACAAATTTTGTAAAAATACTACAAATTTAAATAATTTAATTTAATATGCCCTTGCTTGCTTTGTCATTTTTTTTACCGACCTACCAAGTGAAGTCCATTTTTTGTTTCACAATTTCACAAGATAACAAAATTAAATGCATTTAAAACATTCGGTCGGACATTCGGAACATTAGTTAGGTCCCTTTTTAGAACACGATGGTAAAAACAGCCTTTTCTCTATTCATAGTTACCTAATAACGTGCTAACTTCAGGACGCAACAAAGTTACTGCGTTGCTGATTCAATTTGCGTCCACTATATTCCTGTTCATGGCACAAATAACTTTACGAAGGTGAGATACTCGTATATCAGGTATGCTCGTGATGTTCTGGATTAAGGCATTATTAGAATAACAGCTTTCTTTTTCATTTAAGTCTGTTTCGTTAAACCCGCCAACACTAAGTAAGTTAAGTAATTCGCGACTTAAATTAACATTACAATAATGCTAAGACTGATTCCGAATTTGAATCGGAGGAACGCAGATTCCCTGAAAAAAAACTTGTATATAAAAAAAACTGTCCCATTTCTGACGGGATGAATACCACACAAGTTTCAGTAAAATTACAGTTTACAAAACTACAAAAGAACTTTTATGTAATCGTTTCAGCAAATCCAATAAAACCAAAGTTGATAGGTTTGTACCGTTTTATTAAAGAATTCATGAGGTCACATTCTGGCTCAATCATCAAAAATTATAATATACCGTCAAACATGGCATCTTAGCATTACCCTATACCTACTACTTAGTTCAACTTAATTTTTGTTTTGCCTGTGTCAGTTTATGTCACACATTTCACACATATTGGATTTAGAATTAGAATTGTGGTAACCCAAAAAGTTTTTTAAGCTAAAAAAGACATTAACTGTCATAATAGAGTGCTTTTTCGTTATATGCGGTAATTTTAGTGCGGCGCCTTCGCATAAAGATTGGTGTTTCCTGCAGTAAATCAAAGTTTTAAATAGTATTTTCTATATTGTCATGAAGGCATATCGCAGTAATTAAATCTTAAAAATCCTTCATTTTCGATTTATTCGATTATTTCAGGTTAGGTAAAGTTACCAAACTTAGCGTGAAGGTAATTTTACCTATGACGAGGGTTATGTTATAGTGTAGATCATATACCTACAATCGCTTGTATATATATAGAGGTAAAGATTAAGATCTCACACCAATTTTGTAAGATTATTCTTGTATCACGACACGAACCACGAACATGCAATATCTCACAAAATTTGATTTGTCAGATAATGTCTCGCTATACTCATGTCGTGAATTTTTTCCCATTTCCATAAACAAGCCTTACATCTTACATGTATCTCCCTACACAACCAGTGTAGCGAGAGCGATACCTACACTTAATTTATTATATAAAAATATTAGCTTTGTAAGCTCCTTCGCCATATAGGTATATATGAGTAATATGGGTATACACAACACAACAGCAAATTCTCACGTAATGTAAGTTTTATAAATATATAGTTACTGCAACGTTACGTTATTCTTAACCAAGAATATGATTATGCACAGTAGGTAACTTAATTTCAAAATCATTAACAACGTTATGATTTTATAATAAGAACAAGTCAATAAACTCGGTCACGGGTGCGTTAGTACCAATATCAATACTTATCGACTGCCGTAGATCTTAAAACTGTAGATTCTAGTGATAACATGTACCTAAGTAGGTACATCGCAGACCTTCAACAGTGCAACTACAAATACTTAGTAGGTGATACAATTTATTTTATACTAGGAACAACTGCCTAAGACTAAATAAACACGATGTTTCAAATATTACCTAAGTCGTATTTTATATACACAAGTAGGTAATCCTAAGATATGTTATACTTATTAGTTCCTTTTCAATATAAACGTTATATTTAAAATTAACTATGGATATATAACATTCTTAAAACCTAGGTATTTTTAAAGATAACAATCATTATCATTAGTTATATAAAATCTATGAATAGCGTCAAGTGAGCGCTAATACCAGGTAATTCAAGGTAGGTACTGACTGTCAATGTCGCAAGCATACTCGGCAGTCGCGTGACGCGACGCGATCTGTCGCATTTTGCGAAACTCGGCAAGGAAAACGAATCACTTCACGGTTATTTACCTACTATTCAATGGTTTTCGAACTATGAAAAATATCTTCTATCTCAATAAACTTACATAATTCCACTGTAGGTTTAATCCTACGTAAATGGCTGTACCTTTGTGGTGGGGTCTTTTGTATTGTTTCATAGAAACACATTCACCGAATTTGCTACCTATCCAAATATGATTTAAATGAAGTTTTATTAAAACAGAAATATATAGATTTACTATAAATAGATATTATGTGCAGTTCAACGCAAACCCTCATCATAATGATTTAATGTATGATTTAAATTTCGAATGGACCTATCTGTAGAATTGCGTGCTTTTAACAACTTTGTGACATAAATATTTAGAGCATTGATTTGACTGAAGACCTTAGTGACCGTCTAAACCAATAAACGAGCGCAACAGACGAATAAACAAATGGTTTCATTCTTTTAAAAATAGAACGGAATACAAATTTCACTTATTTGCCAAATACCTAGTTATGACGGTAAATTCTAAAAGAACCTTGTTGAAGAGAAGGAAATAAGTCGGTAATGAAATCGCAGACAATGACGCAATTTAGTCTGTCAATAATGTACCTACCCATCTAATAAGTAAAATTATGGGCAAATTTTATATCATTAAGCATGAATGGATACGCCATGAAAGAAAATTATGAAATATTGTTGAAGTGAATAAATTATTTAACTCCCACATTAGAGCAATTCATCAAACTCTATCCTAATCAAGTAATGAAGATTCTTCAATCTTGAATCGAGTAGGTAATGAATTCGTCCTCAGAAATATTTATAAAATTATAGAAGTAGGTATTATAAAAGAGGTCAAATATTTTAAAACCAATGCTTGAAAAAAGAATTATTTTTAGTTAAATAATAAATGATTTCTTAGTCTTGACAGCTCTTTGGAAATAGTGGTAGGCAATGCCCATTCCGGTTTATAGTTTATTGCAGGACTAGGAAGACACTTGTTTCTTGCAATAAGCGACAAAAAGAGTTAATAAAGGACGATTAATAAAGCTGACAAAATATGGTTTTTATCATCATCAGCATCAACGCATGAGCCCACTGCTGAAAACGGGTCTGTTCTCAAACATCAGAAGGCATTAGACAATATTCCACCGAGCTGGCCAAGTGCGGGTTGGTGTAACCCTCACTAATAAAAAAGAGGCCTAATTCTTATCCACTGGACCATCTTCGCTCACTGGACTATCACTGTGATAAAAAATATTTTTTTGTTTCAATCACGATTAATTCTTAAAGTTGGCAGACGTTAATCTATCGTGATATTGATTTTAATGTAGTGTGACAGGAAGGAACTAACGGTTTGGATAGGATTGACTCGACCTTAATAGGATTAAAGCTATTTTTATGCCTAACGCAGTTTCTTTGAGTAAGAATAAAATTCTTGGAGACGTGTTACATACAATACAAATAGAAAAAGACCTATCCGTAAAAGCTTTTTGCGAGAAAATATGGAACTATAACTATATTATTATCTCGAATACTCGTAAATAGTTTTTCGTAGAATCATGCACAGAGAAAAATATTTTATTGCTATTTATTTGAAAGAGAAGAGATAGATAAAATTACGAAGGATAGAGTAAGATTATAATAATAACAAAAAACTGAAATATACGTGATCACAAAATGATAGCACATTATTAGTTACTAGTTGACCCGCGCAACTTCGTCTGCGTAAAATAGGAACCATTAGATAATTGGAATAATATACCGAAGGCATGTTGCCATAAAATTAAAAAACAAAATGTCAGTTAAGTGGACATTATCGTTAAATTTTGCAATTACTTTTCTTAATTTTTTATTGGTACGTAGATACATAGATGTATGAACCATATTATTAAGAATGTCACATAAAAACTCATTTTTTTTTTTCATCAAACCAATAGATAAAAATCAAAAATGATATTGAGGTTTCTAACATCATTTTTTTCTCAATTTTAATATAGGATTAAAATTAAATCACGAAAGCATGTTTTTCATGTACTTTGAAACATGAATAACATGTTACTTTAAGTGTCGAAAATATAAGCACTTTGTGACAACGTAGTTTTAGTGAGTCTCCGTCTTTACGTTTATTCCCTATGTAAATTCATAGACTGACGAACGGCACAATGATGGCGCCTACCGTTTAGGCGCGAATAATTATCTTTTAAATTTTAAATATTTACCTATTCTTATTAGCATATCGCGACAAAATATTAAAAAAACAGTTAAATACCGCGTCTTAACGAACGTTTTTAAAATATATTTCAAAAATACGACGCAACGTAAATCAATATTAGCAGCAGCCGAGCCTCTGTGTTTTCATTCAACGCAATAAAGCTACAACTGTTCTCTTTGTCCCGCTTTTAAAGTAAGATTAATCACTTTTAGTATTGAGACTACCAGGAAACATCGTGAACTAAGATTATTGAAATGGACTAGTCAGTTTTATCTAAATGAGTATTTGCATATTTGTCCGTTGCGTTATGTTAGGTATGTTTATGTTTAAGTCCGTCTTTGGATAGCCAGATTTTCAATTAGGTAGAGTCCTACATGGAATTATACCTAATTACTTAAAACTTGTAGCTAAGGTTTGCTGTTTATAAAATTATTAAAACTTAATGCTGTATCCGAGGGCACGACAGTGCCGAAGCTGCTCAGGCCACTTTTAAGCCCCCTGTATCTTCTATAATGCTAGAGCTCTTACAGTAAGTAAGTAGCTATGCCCCTAAGTTTCGTAGCATTTCTGTAAATAGTTTAGCTGTGCCTAATCAGCAGGTAAAGTCGGTTTGCCACTCACTCACTGACTCATAGATCATCATTGTTCTAAGATACTTCTAACAGACCTATAGTCTTGAAATTTGGCATGTGGTTAGGTTTATAGAGTTACTAAAGGAAAAATGAGAAAATATTGATTTTTAAGTAAATATGTAACACTTGCAAACTTTATCGTATCAGACAGTGGCTTATAATTTGGTGCTGTGTGATTGCCATGTCATTGTGCCTATTAAATTATAGAAATAAGGAGGACATATCGAATCGTAACTGCAGGTAAAAATGGATGAAGAACCGAACTGACTTGGCACTACATAAGATCTCAAAACTTTTCATTGTGAGACTTGCATTTTTGAATAATATTTATATTGCTGATGGGATATTTACTCACATATATTTCCTACCGCGCCTATCCTATCTTCTATCTCATAAAGTTCGACATGTCAACAATACCTGTCGGGCCGTGTCACTATGTAATTGTAGGTATGTCGTATATCTCGAGATATCTATGTGGAAAACATTTTCTTTTCTGTGGCGAATATTTTAAGAGTAGTAGACACTTTTCCAATAGAGAACTCATCTGAATTATTTTCCTTTCTACACAGAATCAACTTGAGAAAATGTACCTAGTCTACCTATCTATGTTATTATTTAATTAAAAGCAAAGTGCGAATATACGTCATCTTTCAGAACGTTCACGAATTCAGAACTTTCAGAGAGATTATAAAAAAAATAATTCATACCTTACCCACCGCCATAGTAAGTAAATCATAGTCGAAGAAAAATAAAATATTTCAGCAAATTTACAAATTTTAATTTTACAATAAGTACCTATAGTTTACTTTTTATATACCTTTAGTTCAGCTGAAAAAAAAACTATAAACTGTTAAATATATTAAGTACAGCGCGTGTGTGTCGTTAAGTCAGAGATTTGCTATTTGTAAGAGAACGTCTAAAGCAAGTTATGTAGATCGAGTCGGAAGCAGTTGCAACCTCTAAGTAAGTATTTATACCGTCCGTGACCTCGTCTGCCGCGATTGCTTCAGTGAGATCGCTTCAAAATGTTCGTATTTCCGACAATTCCGCATTTTCCTTCACTTTAGTAGGTACGTAGATAGCTAGTAGCTTAAACTATATAAGCGCATTCTATAAGCGCATTACGATACTGTGCTATATTATGCATTATAGTTTGGGTAACTTGGCAGTACTTACTTTATAGGCAGGTCCTAATACTTTATTATTCTTTCTTCAAGATCAAAAATATACCTAGTAGGTCTGTACTTAGCTGAATAGTTATTGTATTTCAAATGAAATGTTATAAGTAAAAATCTCCCCTCAAAAGTCCTATTATACACATAATAGCTTTGCTTTCTACAGAAAAAAACAGGGTTGTCCAATTAATAGGCATTACAAGGCCTAAGCCGAGCAGCTACAGTTCTTGTATCAATAATGAGTTTCCGTGCAGAAAATGTTGTTTAAGTGAACGCCAACGAAGTTCGAGTACCTATCTAGTAGTATGCACGAAGCATAGAGTAAATATGTAGTCGAAGAAGCCGAAAAGGTAATTTTTTTTAACACAAAAATTGCCGCCACACAAAAATTGGCGTCTGGCACTTATTTAACGCATCATGCGATATCTCACGTGATAAAACAATACAGTGCTGGAACAAAAATGTGTTACTCAATATACATGCTTTTTTCTTTTCAATCAATCTTAAAAATTTGAGGTAGCCACCCTTATTTTGCTGAAACAGTGTAGGGCCATTACCTGTTTCATTACCTGCTTTATTTTTACTTACGAATAGGTACTTAATAGAATTTATTATCGCATTCGATTCCGGCTAACATCGTCACATCGCTAACAGGCTTACGCTTAACTTCGTGGCAATTTCACGGTCATGGAAAACTCACCGCATAGTGTAGGTATGTGTATTAGCGATAATAGCGATAATTTTAAAAAGAAAATTAAAAATCGACTTTAAAAAGCCCAACTAAACAGTAAAAATAATATTTTAATTATTTTGAGGCAAGAGCCCTAAAGGATCTATTTAATAATAATTTTAAACAATTCATATCGGAGATATAGTATTCACTACACACAAAAAAAAACCATAAGAGAGTTTATAAAAAACACTGTAGGTATTTCAAAGATTTCTTCTCCTGACTTGGTGACAATGGAAGAAGCTTGGGATTATACTAAACACAAAAAGAAGCATCAAAATCGGTTTATAAACGATAAATTTATCCCCGAACAAACAAAAAAAAAAACATATTATTTTAAGGTCTAATAGAGAAACTGCCCTCTTTTTTTAGTCGGTTATAAATAGTTAACATTGTGAACGGTTTAAATTGCTCACAAATAAATAAACATTTTAAAATATGAAATTTACACAACGGTAACTATTTGATACAATGTTGTTCATTAAATTATTGTTTCGATTCCGTCCAAACAATCTATTGATTTAGGAACATAGTAATAATATGATTCAATAAGATGTCATAGCTTGTGGCCGTACAAATTGTATGAAAAGGATATCATATGCCTAGCTTCTCAACTACCCATTATTTCAAACAGGCAGGTTACAAAAGGAAAGTGGTCGGCGTCGTATACTCATATATATATTCAGGATATTCATAATAATTATATGCAATGCACAAAACAGAATTTCCAATTTTCCGTAAAGATAGTTTCCTACAATTTTTGCTCCGGCTTTTCGATACGTCGAATTGAGAATGTATGTGACCCGGAATATTGCATCGAAATCCTTACAAGCTTAGCTGCAACTCAGTAATAGCTTCATATCATAACTGCAGATACATTTTACGTTCAACGCTATATGCAAATATCCACCGAAATATTGTATTAAGTTATTAACTGATCTTAATAGTGACGTCATAACATGATGTTTCATGAAGAAATGGTGTTTCATTGTTATATTGTTATTTATGCTATTTTATATTTAGTCTGATATAAGTGATGTATTTTTAATGGTTTTTATTTATATTCAAAAATTATGGTTTAATTATCATAGGCATCTGGTATACCTACCGATAGGTACATAATAGGTACATCATTCCATTATATTTTCTTTTTAGCTGTGGATTAAACGCAAAATAAAGAGGAATTTTGTATATATTTTGATTGTAATACTAATAATAATATTTAAAAAAGTAAGAAGATCGTTCGGTAAGCGTATCATTATACCAATGTTATCATTAAACTTACAGACAACAATAGGAGTGATTAAAGCAGCATAGAATTAGCTATAGACCTATTATTTTTAGTATCAAACTTATACAATGTCATAAATAAACGTACCATACCATGAATGTCCGATAAGTATTCATTGACATGCGATGGTCACACTGCTGTATGGGATTGCTGTATAGCAGAGTTTAAAGTGACTTAGGCCTGCTGTAGATATAGGATTTTGATTCGTTACGTTAATCTACTTTTCGTACCATAGTTTGATACATTACCTATACTAATACTTATTAGGTATTGTGTAGTCAACGTGTGACCAGAATTTGGCCTAAAGTTGAAGACGTTTTCTTACAATATAAAGTTCAGAACTAGCAAGTTAGCGAACATACTTACTTAGATACTCGTAGTTTAAGTTATAAGTACAAAGTCTGCTTAATATTTGTTACTTATCTAACTCTTAATGCAAATGAAGCGACTATCTATCTTGTACTTAAACTTTGCTCGGATATTTTTAATAGCCATAAATAAATATGAAGCAATGTTTACTGGAAACTGAAAAGATCAAAACCCTACGAAGCAAAAACGCCACAGAAGTGATACGAAAAGATCACAAAGCTATTTCCGGTACGAAAAAGACGTTTTACTCGTAGTATCCATTGAGTGAAACAGTACCTAACAATATCAGCGCCGCGGTCGGATATTCTCTACTTGGGTACACTCCAGCAAATGTATGAATCGTTTGAAACACGGATGTTTCAAACGATTCATACATTTTTCTTTACTTTTACTGTTTATACTTTGTACAAAAGCCGCTTGTACCGATAAGCGGGTAAATAATGTTAGAGCATCCATAATCCTTTGATAAACAACTCATTATCTAGTTCTCAATCTTGAAAATTCTTATCGAACGCGTGTTTGATTGACTATTTTTTAAGTAAATACAAACAGATATCAACTACTGGTACGTGTACGATAATGATCGATAGATTTTCGATAACCAATAGTTTATCGCCTATATCAACCAATGATTGTTTCACGTTTCGTCTCTCAGACATGTGACAGTTTAGGCCAAAGTCTACCGTCCACAAGAAAGACTAACTGCAGGATCACGCACTTAGTGTATGCGCTCATTAGGAACATTTTGTCGCAGAGACTTTTATCTCTGTCGCCTGATGTCTCACTATGCGCTCACTACGCAACGCCGACACTATTCTCGGCGACAAAAGTCCCAAGCATGGATTTCGTACAGGTCGCTGTAAATTGTACTCTTGAAATATGGCGAAGAAAAACAAAACTAAAAATACGCTACCAGTAATGGGAAATTTTACACTCTATATTCCGAAAAACGTCAGTATCAGTCAATTTAACAGCTTAGATGATCTGCTGCGTTTGGTGGGATTGGTGGGATCTATAATTCGGCGCAGCGGTCGGTACTATCGTAAAGCCCGTCAGAATACAAACGCGGAATTTCATTACCTATGTGTTTTAAAACCCAATGTCGGCGCACTTGAGAAACAAGTCTCGACGATAAAAAGTTCCTAATGAGCGCTTACGGTTAGATTAAATCTTAAAACGAGTATTGTTTAGTTCAAAATCAGTCATGTTGTTTTGGCTTCCTTTGAGCTTTAGTATCGTAAATGTTTTAATGTCAGTCGCCCTATCATCCTGCTAAAAAAAATGTGAAGTCAGTAGGTAGTTCATAAAAATATATGGCTCACATATTATTTACTTTATGTCATCACATCTACGGATTTCAAGTATTTATAACAAAAGGCTACAGAGCGTAAACAAGACATTCGGTGCGTGAACGGTAACGGACATTGTTTCAAAGCCAAGGTCCTAGTCATTACTGAGACAATTCGTCTCGTTTACCGCGTTTGGTAACCAAAAAACCGCTTGCGCTGAACTTAACAAGTCAACCGCAGGACCAAACCAAAATGGAGACCTTTGAAAAATATATTGGCAGTTGGTAGAACTTGTAAAGTTATCCCTTTTGTCCATAACCAACCCTGAATGTTTTGCTACTAAGCTATTGCTATTTCGATTAGAGAATACTTAGATAGAAAGATAGAAGATAGATAGAATCTTAATTCTATCTGAACTTTGCGGTGTAGTGAACTACATAACTTGATGTCGAAAAAAATGTTTGTATTTCTTCCATTAAATATATTATTATCTAAAATGATTCAAATCTCAATAAAAAAACACATTCCTCACATTCCTGTAATTATATTTAAGCACATTCAGTCAGAGAGAACAGGTAGACATCACTGTATGCGTGTATTGCTGAGATACTCGTACCTACATGTATGCACTACAGTAGAACGCTGATTTTATCCGAACGTCGAACAAATCGCCAATTATCCGAATCGGTCCTAAACCTAATTATTGTTTTGAATTTTTATACTTTTTCTTAATACCTGAGGTTGCAACCTACTCTGATCAAGATATTTAAGTGAGCGTTGTATTAGAACTGTATCTGTTAAGTATAATAACGTTCATATTATGTGTGACAGTTATATAGACTATATTACCAGTCTATGTCCGATTATCCGAATTTTCGATTATCCGAATCGACCCCGGTCCCAACCCGATTCGGATAATCGGCGTTCTACTGTACCTATGTTTAATAATAATAAGTGTAGGTAGGCGGAAGGTGTTACTGTAACAGTTGTCACTGAGTCTCTCCATCTGAGTGTTATCTGTATCGATAAACATTGCCCCATTAAAGGGCAAGGAAGCATGCCTATTTGTCTTTCTTTATTTGGTTGCTTGAGCGTATCGCTACTAACTAAATAATTATGGTGTAGATAATATAATAACGTTACTCTGCTGAAAACATGACGCAACTGCACATTAACTTATGCAAAGAATAATTATCGAAAAAATTTTTCATTTGTTCATCCTATTTTAAAAGAATGGGTTGGTTTTAAATTTCCGCATAACCGATTCCGCATATCATATACATAAATAGGTACCGATTATTTCACAGAGTATAAAACCCCTAATATTATGTCGTGCGAACAATGTGTCGTTTCGATTAGCAAATTACAAAATTGTCACGGAACAGCCATGATACTACGAATTACAACTACCATGATAGGTACTAAGAACATTCTAAGAAGCCTTCGCTTCTATCCTAAATTATCCGACACTTACTGATAGATTTTTAATTTAGATATCCCATAGTTTCGGTTACGGTTACGAAGCTCCGTCACATCCCTGATAAAACCAAAGCAAGAAAGAACGTTATTTTAGATACCTATTTCCTTTCTATGTGGGTGGTTATAATTTTTTGTCTGTAATGAGTTTCCTTATCACTGGTATCTCATTCTTACGTTAGAGATAAGAAGTGGTACTAGTTCCTTTTCTAGAATACCTACTATCTCTGCCCTGACTGTACGTACGCCTTTTAATGAGAGCACAACTATAATTGCATCCGTTCCTGTGTTAATTATACGTAATTAAGAAATTATATCATTAGAATTTTCCTTGCTAGAAATTACAAGCGTAGCAGGTACTTACTAGATACCTACTACATCATAGTGTCATCTGCATGTTTGTGTATTCTAAAAAGTTCAGCATTACTAGTATTAGTATTATAATATCTGTGGCATTACCTATGTATTATGTATTATAACGGAATTCAGAGAGTAAAAAGGTAATAGGAAGTGCCCAATCAGGTGCGTGCTGCGACGCAACGAGTTAACTATATTTATGCCAATTAGTACCAAATATGATTTATCACGTCACAGCATTCAGTCAATAGCAAATCGCAATATTATCCCAACATGTAAATTCACTCTAGAACCAAAATGAAGACCCCCAAATCGCATTATTAAAGTGGCGCCGCGGACTCCTAACTCCTACAAATATTGATTACCTGTCCCTACTACAATACATGGCTCTGAAAGGTGATTGACTACCGCATTGTGTTGAAAGCAAGAGATTCATTTTGTTAAAAGAACCAAATGATAAAGTTATTTTAAACTCTTTTTGTTTTAATCGTGCTAAGTACCTAGGTATACGTACAATATATAAATTTCTAGCTTAGTAAATGTAAATTTAAATTTACTAGGGAAGATAAGATTATTAACTCCTACATAATACTTGTAACTTACGAGTTATTATTTACGTACCTACCTAACTAAAAAACGTGATAAAACTATTCAACCTACTGTTGAATATTCAGCAAATATTTCACTCCATATGCTTCACTTTTGCTGAAAATTTATTTTGTTGTTCTAAACAATTTATATGTAGGTACAAGTATCCATCCACCAATATCTCTCTCCCAATGCAAGTAGGTAGGTGCCAATGTCTACATAGTTACCTACCTATATCGCAAAAAAATTAAACCTCAAAAATGTCTTTATAAACTGAAAATTTGTTAAACTCTCACATTGTATCAATTCTTAACCATTGTGTTATGTCAAAATAATTCACGCAATGTTATTGGTCAACTTTTGTTACATTCACTAGGATCGTTAGTAAGTACATAAGATTACAGATCATGCTAATGGGTGTAACAAAAGTTGGCTATGGCCTAGGTTTTACGAGGTCGTCTCGCCGCCTGAATAGGTAGTCCCTGACCTGCGCATCTTGACAAAATGTCGCTTGCATGGACATTTCCTATATAGGTAATATATCTAATATTACTAATGAAGGATTTCTGACTTTAGAGAACGTCAAATGATGCAATTAATCAACTCAAGTTCAGCATTTCTCTTTTCCGTCTTCTCATAATTAGTTGCTATTGTAAATTTACACAGCTACATTCATCAGTTTTAATATCAAAACCATTTATTTTAAAATATTTCATTTCAAAGACACAACAAGTATTTTCAAGATTATGGTAACTGATATTTTTTTTCGTTGGCCCTACGCTAGGTACGCTATGAGGCGATACAAAAGATAAATTAAAATGTAAGTCATAACTTTTCAAGTTTTTCGGTAGGTAAGAAACGCTCAAATAATTTGAAACAACATAGCACTTGAATAAAATAATATATTTTTTAAATTTAATATTGTTTAATACTTATAATAAAGAATATGGGCAAAAATGCAATAAAGGAAGCTGGAATTTAAAAAGTTATGTTTATTCATCAATGAAAGAAGCTCTATCGATGCGTGAAAATAGCGTCAACGCGTTGAATTCCATTGACCTTGAAGGATGTAAACAATGCCTCCAGTAAGTAACAAAAATTATACTAATATGTACTTACACGTTACGTCTGTAAGGAAAGGTTATGGTCGCAACGCAACATACTGAAAATCGTCACTTAGAATCTAGGTAGGTATGTTTATGGCCATTTTCACCACCAACTCTTAACATTTAAGTGTCACCTAATAATATTTAAGCATCACTTAACGATAAACTCGTTTTCATCAATTTATATCTGTCAC
>DWBW01000019.1:0-16697 GCA_018231125.1 Spialia spio | reverse complement strand
GAGCAGATCACCTGATGGAAAGTGAATACTACCGCCCATGGACATTTGCAACACAAGAGGAGCTACAAAATGCGTTGGCGGCCTTTAAAAAAATATGAAAAAATATCCAGTGAGTAAGTAAGTAGGTTGAGTAAAAGAAGCAAATAAATAACGAAACAATTGGCCAGAACGTTTTATTACCCACTTCAAAAAATCGCTACTGGTTTCTATTTAAAAATATTCTAACTAGGCAAGATAAAATATCTCATTTAATAATTAGTTTAGTTAAAAAAGAAACAAGTTAAACGTATCATTTTCATTTCATTTTCTTGTAGGTAAACTGGCGTACGCGTACATCACTAACACCTGTAATAAACGTGAAATTGAACGCAACGGGGTTTGCTTACAAAGCGTTCTCGTAAAGAAATGTTTAGGCCGCTGTAAAATATGCACAAATTATTAATAACACGCACACCGTTCACGAAACTACGTTACTAGTTGACGCCGCTGAGTTATGTACCTACCTACTTTAGTACTGGCGAGATTTGTAAAATGAGATTGAGTATATTGTAGTCATAACCATAGAATCCAGACACCGTCCTTGTTGGGCGATTGAAGAGTTATTGACGTTACAGTAACTTTAGGTAGATACTTCTTAAAAATGGGTAAAATTGATAGCTTTTATTTTATAACTTAGCAATAGCACTTAAAATCATTTGATTGGCTTTGTGTCCTAAAAATAATTTCTGTTTAGATAACTCAAGATTTTCTAAGCAAAATCATTTGCTTTGCTATATTTCTCATAAATACAGTATACAAATAATACTTAGGTAGTAATAAAGTAATATTTTAAACTTGTTATTGTTTACTAAAACTGTAAGGGGTTACTGTAAAGGTTTTCTCGTACTTCTTTCCATTAAATAGGTACCTACGTAGCACTTAATCAATATGAGACGTCAGCTTGTTTGTGGTGCTTTTGGCCACGGTGGTTTTCGTGTTTTGACTGATGGTTTATGGCGATTTTTACGGAAGTAAAGTTTGGTTTGAGCATGCAAACAACAAAGGTACACCAAATCACCTTTATCAAACCATAGGTGAGAAATTATACATGAAAGAAGAGATATTATACATGCGAGTTATGATATGCACTTATAAGCTATAGGCTGTCTTTCAGTTAACTTAGCTTCTTATGTTTTCGCTATACCGGCTGGCTGCTTTCAATGGAAATATGTAGTTTGAAATTTCTATAATTATGTAGTATAATTTTCTCTGTGCTTAATTTCGGTTTAAAGGACATTTGCTAATTAAAGTGCCTATTAAATGGTTTAAAGGATAAATGTTTTCGTCTATACGTCAAATGACACTGACTTAGTAAGGTCGCGAAATAAAACAATACGAACGAGTATATAAAGACCACACTAAGATATCTTAACCCGGCGACGACAGAGCTAAATTATACGCTCGGTTAAAAATAAACTCAGGCCTGTTTAGACCCGCCAGCAGTGGAGGGTTCCGTGAGAAAAGTTTAACAAATTATTTATTTATAGGTAGGTAGATACATTAACTTCTTCCTATTATTAACATTATCTTTACAATTTTATTGTTTACCTAATTTAGTATTAATTATAAATTATATAAAGTATTAATTATGTTTAGAATTGGTAGGTACCTACCTATTAACAAAAAATTAGAATAACAATTTGTAAATTAGAATTGGTATTAACGAAAATGTAGAATAAAATATAATATAAATTGTCATTAAAAAATGCTTTGAAAAAGTATTATGAAAAAGTTCAACTATCAAAAAGTTTCAACAGAATACCTACCTAAATTAACAAATTAAAGAAAACATTAACTTTCCCCATATAGAATTGACGACGCATTTTAAAATATTGAAATTGGAATTAAATCCTTCGTCAACGACAATCTCGTCTCGATCGCACGACCGATCGCGAAACGAAACATATTCCCATCGATTACATCCCGCCAAAGATTTAAATGACCCTTTAATATTGTCATCACGAAATATCTGTAGCGTGTCATTCATTTATTCCACTTTAATTACCTTGCAAAAAGCTACTTATTCCGAAAATTCCAGCCGGAGAAAATTCCGGCTAAACCTTGCCGGTTACGGAACCCGAATAAAAAATAATGGCCGATTCCAGTGGCGATTGGGACTAAAAAACAAACTAGTGAATTGATTAGCATACGGCAACACCTCCGGACCCCCCATAGTCGGCACAGGCACTCAATTAAGCTACTTGTCTCTTCTCGCCGTGTGCGAGCGCCCTATCTCGATCGCCTCACTTTATTTTATGCTGAATTTTGTGGCTAGTGCTTTTTGAGTCTGTGCTAGACTTTATTTTAGTAAATTATTTGTTTGGTCTATCCCTTAGTCCTAGGACACATTAATCACATTCGCCCGGATATAATTGTAATACTTATTATGTATCGTTAAATTGTTATTTCAAACGGGACGTTCCCTGAATGAGAGTCAGTCAGGATTAATGGACGTTAATGACTTTTTACCTACTTCATTAAGCACTTTCTAATATTGAGAATAATAATGACACCTACTAAACAATGAAATAGATTATTACAAGAGAGAAAAATATTAAAATAAACATTGAATATTTTTGTCAAAAACATTTTATTAGGTAATTAGCTAATCATTTGAATAAAGAATGAAGGTAAACAAACACAGATGAGTTACACAGACAATAAATGTAGAGCTATTAAACAGTAAATAAAATCCTTTAATAAATATCACATTTCTGGTCAATAATATTTTCATCAACATTTTATTTGTTTCCTAAATATTCGTAGTGGGAGGTCACTTTTGCTTATCAATATGTATCAATCGTGGCATCTGTCGCATAATAATTATCATCTGATGAATTTTTGGTGATTTGTATGGCATTTTTCAAGAAGTATGTTTGGAATTTGACATATATTTGGCATACATAGTAAGATTGTTATGTTATCCTTATTTAACTTACAGTTTTACGTGAGCGTGTAGGTGGCAAAACAATGCGAATATTATTTAAATAAATTCATCGAATGGTTTGCAATAAACCTAAATAACTCATATTATGTCGTGTCGTGTCTAAGACTAAGCAGTAGTTAGCGTATCCTGAGTATTTCTACACGTTATATAGAAATCTGGGTACCTAACTGATGCAGATGCACATTATTCGGGCTCTCTGCAACGGTATATTTACATAAGTTTGTGATGAAGACCTTTGATAGTCGATATTGTGAGACCATGTGACACTGGTAAATAACGCTTTATTACAGTCCCCCATAATAGGATTCCTTGTGTTGTGGATACCAATGACACAAGGACATGCACACTCATGAACTTAGATTTCTGTTCTCAGTCTGAGTATATGTTCAGCCAGATCATATACTCAGACTTCAGAAATCTACAGATATCTAAGTTCGTCATAAAGTCAGGACTCAGGACACAAACCTTGGACCGACTCGGCATGGTACATGATAGGTACCTAACCACTACACACTACAAACTCGAATGTCCAATTTTATATAACATTCCATTAGCACCAATGTCATAGAGTTTGGTGTCGATGTCAAATTACTGAAATTACCAGTATAAGTTTTCGTTAACTGACTATGGTATTCAATTGAAATATTTCCAAATAATGTTTGTTTAAAAATATATATTTTAAGTCGCAACGTTGTGATCATGGTAATTGGTATGAGTAAAATGGAAAGTAAGAGAGAAATTTTACGAGCTTCGGTGATAACGATCAGTTTTAGTCCCTCGAAAACTCATACATATTATTATGTTGTCTTATCACAGTGACAGCTCAGCCACAATGCACACATATACGTAATAAGTTATAACCTAATATTAGGAATATAAAAATTTATTAGGATCCTGGCATGTCATTCGGAAGTTCTGGGTTCGATTCCCAGAGAAGCAGAAAAAAATGGTCCATTAGGATTTTCTTCTCTGTATTCAGTGTGAAGCCGTTACCTTCAACATTACGTGGCTTATTTATTCATATTGGCATTTATTTAATACGTAAAGTGACTATCAGCACTTATCTTAAAATCTTCGATCTGTAACTACTGGTTTGCTCCGTCGTAGATGTGTTGTCGACATTGGTCTTATCTGATTAACACCTTCGACGTCTGACCTTTACCAAATTTATATGTAGGAATTCTCCATGCTATTAACTTTATGTTACGTTTTGTTAATAATCCTATACTCGTTTCAGAGAAGCAGTAAAACCGCGGAAAGGTCGAAAATTAAGTATCGGTTTGCGTAATTCGTACCTACGTACAAGGATGGCTTTGTGATATTCTGAATTCTGATATTCTAAGTTATAACACACTGTCAATAAACAAAAAAATAGTAAAATATACCATAGCATTACCCAGCAATTAAACAGAAGCATGAATGATAATTACAGTGAAGATTTTCCTTTTTAAAATCCCACAAATACCTATCTTTTCCAAAATAGCTACTATTCAGTGAAAGCGAGAGCAAATAATTGTTAAATAAAGTAAACCCATAAATAGTTGTTTATTTTATATCTTTTCAATCTCGATGAGCACTGAGAGTGTCGAAACAAAAACAAACCTTCAATAAAGACAAGATCTCAGCACGCTATTGGTGGCGTGGCGTGGCGTATCGTGGCATGGCGTGGCGTATCATGGCATGCCGTGGCACGGCGTGGCGTGGCGTGGCGCACAGCGGGGTGGTCGCGCGCTGTGTGGCGCGAATGCAAATACGCTCCGGCGGTGTCGCTATCTCTATCAGCGACATGCGACCTGCCACCGTCTCACACTACATCGTAACGAGCGATAGTTACTTATACTTCGGTAAATAAAAAGTATGGGTAAAATTTAAAGTATGGGGTAAATTTAGTTAATGAATACTATAAAGTTTTTTAACAACTGGGTAATTATTGTTGTTCTTATCAGCTTTATTACATGGCGCTATGGTAGTTAGTGAAGTTATTGAAATCGTACCTACAATATTAAAATATTTAACTTAGCATGAGAGTGCTAAAGTAAATAATAAAATTATTTTTAATGTATCTAATTAAAAATAATTTGAGTCTGAATTTGCTTTAATTTTCGGTGAGTACTTTTCTATTTTTTTCTACATGGTCTAACTAAAGTAGGGTAAGTACGTGTGTAGGTGGTCGGTAGTGGCGCGCTGTGTGGCGCGAATTCAATGCAAATCCGCTCGCGCCGGTGCGGTGTTGCTATCTACGAGTATATCGCGACGGCCGCGCCACCGCCGGCACCGCCTCACACCGTACCGTGTCCAATCATTCGCTGATATCTTATTTATTTTATTTTCAGTTTAATTAAGCATGGCTGACTTGTTTGCCGCCTTTCTTATTTTCTGTATTTACTAAACGTCACCTATTATCTATATTCTTTTGAATTTGCATCTTTCTTTTTAATCATCTGTTAAAAGACAGTGAACACAGCACAGCTACAGATCACCAGCCTTATACGATGACAGATTAATCTCGAAAATCAATTACGCATACATAAACTTAAGATCATATTATTACACAACGGTGTAATGACATCTTGATTTACGTAGTATACACTAACATTGCCGGTTCGCTATACGGATAATGAAGATATATTTATTCGTTAATGTGTCGAAACCGCTTTGGTGGCTGCAATCAATCGCCATCAGTTATTAATTAAGCTGAGATAGTTGGTCTCGGAACCAAATTACTGTGCGTTTAGTTTCTGCTCTTGCGATATCTTTGTTATAAATACAAAGCCTTTAGTCGATGGAGAATGTCAATGTAAGAGTCAAGCAAGCGTTAGAGTTATATTTAGGCAAGTCATTTGCAAGTCTGACTTTCTAAAGTCTGGCCTTTATTGATTAAGTTTGCGGTTTTGTGAGGTAGGTGGTAGTCGATATGGTAAGTAGCTAGGTACACTATTTAATGTATAATACACAAAATGTAAAGAAATTTCCTCAATCAGTCTAATCAAAAGGATGGACATAATAAACTAGATAACTAGTGTCTTAATCATAAGTTTTTTATTGAACCTAATTCAATTAGTTAGTACAACTATTTACTTACACTAAATAGGTATCTATATTGTAGAATTGAACTTTACTAAAACATCTAACAATACCACTTTACCGTCCAAAGTAATTACCTATTAGTATTATAATATCTGTGCTATTATGTATTCTGTATTTCTGTGCCTAAACTAACAGTTGGCTTGCAACAAGTCAAACAAAAAAACAATTAAAATTCCCCTAAAACCTTGACTGTTCCTATAATCGTGTTACATCATAAAGAATGCCAAACGCGGAGTAGTACACGTACTTTTTAAATTTTGTGCGAATTCATTAAAATTTTAAGACTCAGCAGAAGTTGTATCGGAATATTTCATGCGGCACGAAAATGCAAATCTCTTTTTTTCGATGTCAACCTAAATAATGAATGCTTTTTGTGAACTTTCAAGCACAACTCATGCACTTAATTAGGACTTTATAATCTGTGTTATGTCGGAATGTGTTGTAGATTGACTGCTGGATTTATGTAGGTACTTAGAGTAGTTAGGTACCGTGACGTTCCTATTTACTTAGGTGCAGACTAAATAATAGACTAATACCTTCTAGGAACTAATGAACCAGTTTGATATATTGTAAACTAACGTTTTTATATTTATTATCAAATACAAATTATAACATATTGGTATTGGTAGGAAAATGTAGAAAAATCGTTACTCCAACCTTCACCAAAATGGCGCCTTCTTCCTGTCAAGAACAGCAAATTGGATAAAGATAGCTGCGGATGGTTTCAAGTCAAATGCATTATGATATTATAGGTACCACAATGTTTTTGTTTCAAGATTTGCATACTACCACTTTTTACTACATTATATAACACAAGATTTCCCGTACACTCCAGACATTCCTAGACCAGTCTAACAACACTGTCATTAACACGACACTGTGAGAAAATTTTCAATCTAAGTAACTGAGTTACTGCACCTAACGTTATTAGTTTTTACGTGCATATTATACTAAATGAATAAATCTGCCCTATGCGTGTCGTGTTGGTTTTTTTGACCGCAGATGAGCAATAAGCGAGCATTCAGACCGTCCGATGTTAAGTGGTCACTGCCACCCACGTTCCTTTTTACCTAAATAGGAAAATGGCAGGTTAAATTTTCTATTTCTATGTATATTGCTATTTCTAAAATAGTAAGACAATTTTCCTACTTCTGTATTTATTGCAGATGTATTTCTAAAGTGTAAGATCTTAATATTTTGGTAGTAAACAGTTTCTAATCCCAGAATTTTACGCGATTGATTCACATAATAAATGTTGAATACCTACGTTTCGCGTTAAGTATAAGTAACTGATAGTGATAGGCACTTCTGTTTTTATTTTTTTCTATGGTTTATCCCTAAATTTCAAAGCGATTTATACTTAATTGTACAATCCTAAAACATTCATACAATATAATATTATGTAATCCGAAAACCATATGAAATTAAACAACAGTCATGAAAAGCGTGCAACATTGTAAGGGAAATAACTAAATATTACGATGTTATTGAATGATAATAATGAACACAGTGTTAATAACTGTGTTAATGATCACTTTATGCGTCTCTGGTACTTTTCTTTGTATTATACACGTTTGTGTTTCTACCGTAATAAAAATATTGAAAAGCAATTATAAGCAAGTTGATATAATATCACTAATATTGAGAAACTATTGTATAAAGAGTTATTGTATTAAAATTGAAATATCTAGTAAGCGCATAAAAATCAAAGTTTCAGGGTGCAACTTAATAAAATCTCAGTTCACCTAAAACTTACTCTAAAAATAATGTATCCTTAAGTATTATTGATAACGATGACATAACCTTAAGTTTTCAGGCTTATTCCTTGAACAACTTTGTTACTATTACAGACTATGTTAGTGGTTACAGAGTCTCTACATTGTAGAGCTGTGAATTTTATTGACTTCACGGTAATTTGCGATTTTATAATGCAAATTCATTGCGATTTTATAGTGGAAAAATACGCACACCCTCATATTAACATGCTAATTAGCTACACAGCAATACAATTGTATAATTATTGAAATTAATGTACTGCAAATGCTCACTTCGCATATTAAATCCATATTTTCGTAGTTTATCTCATCATAATAATATAATTTATAACGTTAAAACGGCGTATCCAGAACTGAATATTTGAATTACAATATTTTTGATTACGTATCTTCATACCTAGAGTTCACAATGACTGAGTAAGTATAAGTACCTTCATATAAAAATCCACTCATAGTCATATTTACATATTTTAAAGTCTTTATTTTGCGGAAAATGAAGCGATTTTTCTACGTTCCTAGATAAGCTATGTAATAAAATATGTCTTCAAGTTTTTAAGACCCAATTAATGATTAAATTTTCTTACAGAGAGATAACAAAATGGAACTAGCTACTGCGAGTCTAATAACAAAAAGGAAGTTATAAATAGACATGACGAATGGCATTTGTCATCAATGTCTTAAACAATTTTATGCCCACTACTAGGTTCGGGTCTCTTCCTCTTAGCCTGGAGTACACTCCACCACACTGCTCCAATGCAGATTGATCGAGATACCCTACATACGTTGTGAGCTTTTTTCGATAAAATTTGGACCGCTCAAAGCGCATCCGACCACTTTATTAAGACAGGTTATCACTATCACTATCACAAGCGTATAAAACCCTCTCTACCTATTATCCTGCGCACTGACTAAATAGTTACATAAGATATAATCAAATTATAATAATATAGGTACTACTACTTCTCTGGAGCCTATTCTCTCTTTTTAAAAATCTATTGTGTGTCTGTGTGTTCATGGGTAGCATGTTCATACTTGCTACTCATAAAAGAAAACAAAAAAGCTTACCCGCTCGGTTACCTACTAAATAAAAAGTAAACATTACCTACAGCATTTATCCCATAATAACTGAAATTTTTTCAGTTGTGTTATTTCAATTTTTTACTCTCATTGCAAAATAGATAGCACAAGGCGGACCGACACAGAGAGGCCAGCAGTTAATGTATGCAAGCCGATCAACTTGTAAGGAGCGAAGTACTTAATAGTCAGCCATTAGTGGTAGACGTCTTATTTACTAATTAGTGCATTTGTAATTGTATAGTTTTAGCATTTTCTTCTTTTGCTTGCTATACTGCGGCTTTTTCTGTTGTTCAGAATTCCTTTAGACGTCAGTTTAGAACATGTATTAGATCTGCTTTATTTAATGTAAAAAGTTACCTTCTTATTTATCTTCTACGATGCCCAGTAGACAGAATAAGGATTCTCATTCGAGGGGACCGGGTTCAAATCCGATCCGACACGGTATGGCAACCCGGCATGCACCCCTGACTTTTCTAAGTTATGTATTGCTCAATATCACTAGCTGTGTACACCAATCCGCAACTTGGCCTGCGTAGTGAACTATTTTCTAAACCCCTCTCCTGTGTGAGGATAATAAAAACTTATTTATGAACATTCGAACTAATTTGAATTTTACATTTTTAAAAGTCACGCGCTTGTAACGCCAGAATTCGCCAACAGTGATTACGGCAACACTTACAAGTAATAAGCCTAAAGCAGCTGGAATGACGTCACTGGCCCATTAATTCCACTTACCGCATAGCCCGGCAGCTAACACCCCCAAATAACCCATTTTAACACCTCTTCTGCTCCTCATTTACTCAAATTAACACCATATCCTGGCATTTGACAAGCGGATTGCGCCGCGAGCGAACTCTGTGTAACTTCGCACCGAACTTAATTTTGCACCTAACAAACTCAAAACACCTCTCATTACGTGAAAATAAGGCCCAAATTATATCGCATTACCTAATCTAAGCAGCAAAGTTATTTTGTAAGCGCAAACCATGACATTTTCCGATTGTACCCCTCGCTCGCACACGTCAATTTTCCGGCGCGGAAGAAAGTGATGCGCAATTCAATTTCGTTCGAACACTGTTGTCGAGTATTAGCGGGTATCATATTATAGGACGCTAATTACGTGAAATTACAGGGCGAGGTCGATGAAGGTGCGAAAATTGGGTGTAAAAGTGAAGAGGCCCCATCAGCATCTCATTATACAGTTGTTGGGGCAGCACGCGAAGTGCCGCGTACGTGCAAACGATCAATTTGTAACGTAGGCCTTGATGTGTGTTGATTGGGTTTGTGTTTTGAGGCAGATGATTTTTTAATGATTTAGTTAATCTTAGATGAGATTTTTACTGCCTAAGATTTAAACAGACGACTTGCGTGGTATAGTTGTTACCGACGACAACAGGAAATCCTAGTGCGGGGTTATTTTTTCGATATGAACGTTTTATACCAACCACTTTTGATGATGGATCACAACGAACGTTATAAAAAAGTAACTTAATTTAGTGTCAAATAAAAAAACGGTATTTTATTTCAGTTTTCATGTCGAGGTCGTAAAAGCAAAATTATGTTTTATGGAGCTCCCTGATAAAGCAAATTTGTCACAAATATTTCGGTTGAAGTTTAAAATCAAGATAACGGCACTGTTTGTTTGAGTAAGCTATTAAAAGAACAAAGTACCATCGCTTAAATATGAAATTGTTGACCTTGTGACGTAAGTGCTACAAAAACAGATTATATAGGTACCTACATTAAATACTTCATAACCCTTAACTTAATACTTACCGTGATCAAAACAATTTTTACACCACTTTTATAGACGAATAAATACATTAACATTTTAAACTTACTGTAGTAGAAAATGTTTTTTAAACTATCCTCTTTTTAATTGACAAATAAAAGTAAAACTGTGCAAAATGTAACAAATGCACCAAAGTGTAATAATACAAAATTAAGGATTTTATAGATCAGATATTCGATCCATATAAAGAAAGTAAGTATATAAATTTCAAACAGTAATAAAATCTAGCTAAGTCATAACATAAAGTCAAGGTGTTATTTATATTTGGCAATTTGTAAAATATATCGTAATTTACCTACCTAATAGTTTTCATTTCTTAAAATTCTATAACAAAATATATAAAAATGAATCGCTATTTTCGTGATCATCGCATCACGGGTAAACGGTTGGAACAATTTCACTAATTCTTTATCATTTTTGTCACAAGAGTGTTCTTATGGATGAAAAATTAAGAAAGTTGATCGCGACATTAAAAAAATCAAGAATATTTTACATACATATAACTGACATTTATTATTTAATGGTTTTTTAATTTTGTGGCAACATGTCTTCGGTAAATATACCAAATCATTAGTACTTAATAAAATATTAATGATTTACGCCCTGTTTTACGCAGACGAAGTTTCGCGGGTCAGCTAGTCTTAAATAAGCAAGCCTAAACTTAGATAGGTACCACTTACACGGAGTAGAGTATATAATGTACTTATACATCATATATCAATTGAGTATGAGTGCCTACTGGGGGTTTTTTCTCTCAGGGTTTTTACTCCCTACCTTAATAATCCGGCTGGCCAAAAGGGCGCTTAATATATTATTTTGTTTCATGAATTTCATTTAGTGTATGTCAAAATTTTTATTAACAATAAATGCGAGTAGGCACAAAGATGTTTTACCGTGTATGTATGTGTGTAGGTATGTATGTATTTAGGTACCTAATGGTAGCTTTAATACTTTCATCTTAGAACAAGTAATTATAATTAAACGAATTCCCATTAAAAAAACTTGCATTCACTCATAAGTAGGTATGTCTGATGTTTCGTAAGGCTTCTGATTACCATCGTGTTATGGCTATTGATCTATCGCTCATAATATTTAATGGCAATCGTGCTACAAATTGGCTAAATGTCGATTTACCCAGTTTTGAAAAAGTGAACACTAGACGGCACACCCATACATACATAAGGCAAATATTTACGACTGATACGGAAATTCCACATTTTTATGTAATTAATTTTAGTCCTATACATTCGTTCTGCTATTCCAGAGCGCCAAAATTATCGCTTGGAATATAAATTTCCGCTTGAGGTAACAATTTCCGCTGGGGGTATCAATTTTTGCTCGCTTTAACAATTTCGCTCGCAGTGTCAATTATAACTGAACTTCAGTAACTTTCAACGCATATACACTCACTTAGAACCATGAAATAATTAAAGCAGTTAACAACTGTTGCCTTGAAGCCAACTAACCTAGCTTTTTACAAAATTCCAACACGGTACTTTCGTACTGGGCGGCCATTATTTTCCTTCTTATCTCAATTAAATTTAATTTATTATAAACAAAAATGTGCGAGCCGGGCAATACCGCATACCATTATACACGGCTGGGAATAAATCACGAAAATAATTTTAGCTTTTAAAATGACACGCCTAAATAAAGGCTAGATGGCGTGCAATATTACGTTGGTTCTACCGCGGGAGTTTCCAGGCGTGGGTATTTAAACCTCAGCACATTTTTTTTACTTATTTTTAGTTTTAAAAAATGTCATTTTTTAATAAAAAAATATTTTAAATTTTAGATTGTAAATTTTAGACCTTACATTGAAATAGGTAAGAATTTAAAGATTTTTTTTTAAGAATAGAAAAATTTAAAAATTTTTTTTTAAGAATTTTAATACTACTTAGGTAAGCTGTGATTTTATCTAAGTGCCTATAGTGGGGTTTTAATAATAGGAATGAAATATAAGTGTGTTGTTTATTTTTACATAAAGTTAAGTAGTTATAGGAATTTTCGGACTTATTTAAGTACTATTTCACTATTCTTCTAGAAAACTAGGCATACAGTGGGCAGTAATGCAAAGTAAATAATGACTCAGTATTGTGTAATTTAGTTTTTATATAACTACATCTATTTAAAGCAGCAAGCACCGAGCAAAATACCTAACTACGCTACAACTCTCCGAGATTAACAATTTTTCTAATGTATGCCGATTAAAGTGTTTGACCCTAGACGTAAATCAAAAGCAACAAAATATAAACGTGCTTAAACGAAAACGTTCAGTCAAATTTGTTGAACATTCAGACGTCATAATTCGGAAAGCTGATTTTTCCGTACCTTAACCACAAATTAGTGCACACTGAAAAATGAAGCATAGGTATTAAGTAGCAGAACTCATTTTTCAATACCAACGTTTTGTAGATACTTCGTTATGGCACGAGTGTGTTGTTCTGAAATTTTTCCTGGGTCGACGGCTAAATCACGTGGGAAATGTTGGCGAACACATGCAAACACTCGTTATTTGAATCTAGCTCGAATTAAAAGCGCGGTTTGATAAAAGACCTGGCGTTATACTTAATACGTGTGTGGTATAAGATGTAAGAGATGTTTCAAAGTGACAAATATGAAAATGAAGATGAATAAATAACGTGTATATACAAGTAGGTATCTACTCTAGCTATAAGTAATTATCTGTTTTATGGAAAATTAATTGTTAATTTATGAAGAAATTTACTGATAAAATAATTATTAGGTATATAAATCAGGTTCAATGTACCTATGTGTAAGATGTGATCAGTAAATGGACATGTGTATCTACTTAAAAAAGTGGATTAATTCAATCTATCATTTTATTTGAATATCGAATAAAATAAAGAAATTAAAAACCTTGCAGATTTTTCGAACTTAGGTAGGCATAATGTACAAATATAACATAGGATACACATTATAGGTATATACCCTTTCCACTTTTTTCATATTAAAAAAGGAAAAATCCTATCCTTTGTCCCTTCCCATAACAACTGACATTCATACGTTTAAAATCAGACTTTAACTCGTTACCATAAGAACTTTAAAAAGCAGTTTATCACAATAGAAAGCTTAGTCTCTAGCCAGATAATTATAATTATTCCTGCGACGTCTTTAAAAAGACACTGCAATCGTAATAATGGCAGAATATGAACACTTTATACAGCATCTCAGACTTCTGTAGAAGTACAAGTACAACATGGAGGTTATTATGTCATTTATTGTTTACTTTATGCGAATTATTCTCATACCATAAAAGAAAACCGTTATTTTGGTAAGCCTCGTTATTAAATTGAGTTCAGTCAGTGATTTTACAGTTAATCAAAGTAAAAATGCTATCTAAGTTTGTAAAAAAATTATAATATTATAGGATTTCTTATAAATTAATAAATCTGGTACGGCACGGTAAATCTTAAATAACATATTATGTCGAAAATAAATAATGATTACAAGTAAGTTTAAGATTCTGTTAAAATAATTTAAAATAAGTGTGGCCTTTTAAATCATCCAAGAGAATTAATAACTACATACATACCTAAATAAATAGGTTCTTAAAATTATAATTACAAATTAAGTACATTAGGTACACTCTAGTTTTTCCCGATATACGCATAGGTAGGTGAAATATCAAATAAAGAAATACTTAGCTAAAACGTCGTCATGAATTTCATTGTAGAGACATTTTGTACTGAAGAGATAAGCTCGCGTTGATGTCTTTTCTTTATAACACTGGTAGAGATAGGGATGCGCGACGGAAAATATTTTATAATATTATACTGTATTCTTAAATTGTGATTTTATTGTGGGTTTAATTTTCATCTTTTATTACTCGTTTGCAGCTTGAGTACGTGTATAGTTTAATTGTAAATATAATTAGGATACAGATGATAAGTCAATATAAACTTATTTAATTGTATTTGTTATTATGATTGTACTGATATTGTTATTTATCATTATAATCATTTTGCATTCATCTATTTGTAAATAGGGATGAAACCGACTTGGCAAAATTTCATTAATCTAAATAGGTAGGTAGGTATATACCTACCTACATAGGTAGTAAGAAAATAAACATAGGCTATATGTAATAATTGTAGATACAAAATCTATAGAACATTCGGAGATTATGTAAAATTAAAAAAAATCCAATTGGAAAAATAAAATCTAAAGGAAAGTTCATACATACACAGGTTCCTACCGAAAGAAGAATAAATTACATAATGCTTACCTCCGTAGTCGTCAGTCTTCAATTTTTGTGAAGATTAATGAGAAAAACTAAACATTATAATACATTAATAAAGTCACTAATCAAATTAAACAGTATCTACAACCGAAAGAGTCAAACAAACTGATAAAAAGAAAACAAAACTTATTTACACAACAAATTCAAAAGTCAATTCAATCTCTAACACTGGCTGTAACTGTGAAAACTAAACACCGATTCAAAATTCAATTTTGGAACGCGTTCGAGATTCGGAAGTGAGTCCGTCGTGCGTCGCTTCACGCGTAAGCTCAACGCGAAGCGCGGATCGCTTGTAACGGTAGGAGCGTGTCGCGCCCCGGCCCCGCCTCCGAACGGTGGGGACCGATACACCTCTTAGCTTCTTCACACTTGCCTCGTACCTACTAGTTGAACCAGCCACCGCGAACTATCCCACCCCGCGCTCAACAACCAAAACGGGGACCACGAGGGAGATTTGTATGCAAAGCGGAGATCACGTTACGCTGGTCGTTATCTATAATTGAATTTTACACCGCAACACGCGATACTGAATCTTGTGGTATAGTAATAAGGACTGAAAGGTTGTTTGTGGGCAAATTGTAAGTGAGCTTTTGGCGTATCTGGGCGGGAAGATAAAGGCCGTTTATAAAATTTAATACCCGTTGGTAGGTAGGTACGGGAGTATAGCTAAACGTTTTCTATCAGCGGAGGACTGTTAAGCGAATTTATTTTAGGGGACCGATGGAATTTATGTCATGATAGTCTCCAGATCCTGTTTGAATTGCGACTTGCTTTTGGATTTATTACGATTGCTTTGTCCTTGCTTGAGCAATTAAACCAATTATACATGCTTTGTTAACTGTCTCGTTTATTAAATATAAAAGAAATAATTAAAAATAATCGCAAATGGTGAGAATTGAATATTTCATACAAACTATAAGTTAAAATGTAGAGTTAACTAGGTAGTTGCTTTTTCTTTTTCCTTTACTCTACAGTTTGTGCAGGCTTTTAAAATTTTTCGAAATCGATTACAGTTTTGTTTTTATTTTAAACTAAATTGAACAAATTTTTATTCGTATGTTAAATCTCATTTTTCATTTTTTAATTCGGCCCATTTCACTTGTTACAATTTCCCAGTGGCTAATCGTTATAATAACGAAGCGTGCTTGTGGTCATGGGAGGATACATTTGTTTGTCTGTAGGTAACCTCTGGGATGTAAGATTGAAGATAATAGCGTTTTAAACGAACACTAAAACTTTAGTTCTTTCGAAGACTTTGCAATGTCCGGTTTTGCTACCCAAAAGTCCTCTTTACCGTTTTCCTAAAGTCGATGAATTAATTTGATACTTCTACGTTCATTTTGCTTGAAGCAAACGTCCAAAAATTTTAGCTTTTTTGTCTGATCAATGCCCTGAATTGATAAAAATGATTTGATAACTGGTGTATCTATAAGACCTATCTTATTGAATTATTAAGAAGTGCATTTTCTTCATCATTACTAGATTTGTTTACAGTAAAACATTTTACCGTATAACAATACGGTATATATTGAGAAAAGAACATTTTTTTTCTCAATTTTCTATTTATAGATGAAAATTACTCAAAATTACTACCCAGGAAGTATTAGTATGGTTACAAAAACTTAAAACATAGATAGGTAATTTCGTATCTTTATTGTGTGATATACCTATGGTAATTGCTTGTACCATAGGCCAACATTCGGACGACACCAGTCA
>DWBW01000018.1:0-17170 GCA_018231125.1 Spialia spio | reverse complement strand
ACACAAAATTTGCACGGGTCAACGAACCGAGAATACCTCGGGAGGGAAACTAATATTTGCTCTCCTTGCTCGCTTCCTACTCGTTTCCTAAGAGAACCTTGCTTGTCACGTAAAGTTACTTCCAAATGGGTGCCCTAAATCGAAACCTTCTTTTATTTTATCCTTTTAATAAAATAGCTTATCTAAGTAGACGTTGAAAACTTTAAATTTAATTAAAATCGGTGTAATTTCTTGTAGATACATCTTAGACATCATTTTAAAACTGCTATTTTATTAATTAAAATTATTCATGTTTAACATCTAGAGTCAAAGTTCATTTAAATGATAACGAAAGTAACACTGCCATAAAATGGTAATATGACATGAATATAACCCGGGCGTGATATTTACGTGCCGTTGCCGTAACTGTTTGGTATGCGTGTGTCTGCCGCGTCTGCCGTTAATCGACCGCTACACTTTACCGACAATTATCGCCTAATAACGACGCAGTGTCGTTTTGTAGCCAGAATCTAATAACAACTCGGTGTCGCCATGTCCACGACTTCTATGCTAATCACTCGTAATTTACGACGGTTGATAATCGCGAGTCGCGTACGTGAGCGCATTGTGCGAACAGCCGGGCGCACTGGATGTCTGAACGTAGCGTGCGAACACGCCGACAGCCTTACAATGTGGGAATGCGCTAATCGAACGCAAATATTTTAACAAAACTCTATCTATATACACGATTTATGAGCTTTAGATTGCCATCTGTGAAAGTTGCCTTGCATGGACATCAAAACGAACATAAATCATAAAAATCTGCCGTAAGCATAAAGTGAAGGAGGCGGGATTGGCTCGATGCCACTTTGCCAACTGACATGCCCGCCATCGCGTCTTGCATCTTGTCTGCTCATTTTTACTTCTAACAGTGTCGATTGTCATATCTACTGAAAACATTCTACTTATTATTGCATAGAATACAGTTATTTATAAACTGCTATGTTTATATACTTGGGCATGTTAAGTTTATACCTTTCTAGGTTTATTATTTTTTAACGATTGTAGTTAAGAACATGATGTACGACACTTATTTAATACGAAATGGACAGTTTGATAAAATTAAAACCCATCCTAATGATCTAATACATATTACATCTAGAGTTATTCTTTATCCAGTCACCATTATCTAGCTAGAGTAAGTCTTAGTTACAATTTTATAAAAAGAAATTTCGTTCAAAAATAAAACGGATGCTGGTGATGAAAACGGTAAAACATAATACATAAATCGCCTTAATATTATGGGAGTACTTGTTCATGTTCAAGAAATTGGTGTCAATGCTCGCTGCGGTTGCAGTGTTCCGAAATTAAGTGTTGGGCAACATCACAATCACGGACACGCGGACACGCGCCTCCGCGGCCACCGACCCACCGCCAACGATCGCCCAATGCCCTTTCGATCACATTCAATCGCCTTTTACTGTCCGAGCGCCTATTTGAACGACAATGCTTTACGTCTTTAATGGATCCAAAAATAATAACAATAACACGTAGACGTCTCAGACACTACGGTAAGTCTTTCTCGACGCTCTCAAGAGCAAGCGTGCGTAGCGTCTCGTAGACCGCGCGTAGTCGCTTAGACAAAAGCTACTAAAAACATTTTACATGAAATTGTGGTTTACAAAACGCATCAATTTAATTGAACGTAACGGTTACTTTTGACAACATATCGTTAGAACAAACGGTAATCCAAATTATACCTGGGAAGTGGGCTGCTATTGTATACTCTTACATTAAAAAGCTAGTTCACAAAGGCTGGGTGTATGCACGTTAATTATTGATACAGTTTTAAAAAAAACATTGTGTTGTATAAGAAATTTTAATAAACAAAGAAGTATAGAAGTAAATGTATTTTTGATATATTTTGCTATACCTACATAAGAATCAAATAATTGAATAGTACCTACATTATAATAACAAGCATTGTTAGCCACAAAGGCGTGGAGATACAGCAGAAACCCACTAGAGTTGTTCTAAGAAAAGCTCTAAACCTGCTATCGACGTAACAATGTGAAGAACTCTCTACGCCCGGAACAGGTGGTGTTTTTAGTAAAGCAAATAAGTACGTAGCGCTGAATTGTCCACGCCCTCACCCTCTTGCTTGAGGTGACTTGCGGGGTGTCTAGACGGAGGGATCCCTGTTTATATCTTATATATATATATATATAAATGAATCGCTATTTTGCGTGGTCATCGCATCACGGGTAAACGGCTGCATTTCACAGATCACTTAGTCTACCAATATAATTACATTATAAATTAAATATTATATAAGACGAGAGGCTGAATTTTCTGTGTATTCCTTTTTGACTTGACAAAAACCTTTTTCTTCTCGAGCCGTCGCATAGCTTTCAATCAATTAGCCTCGCAATGTAATCGTTCCTTTTTGCTTTCCTACTAGAACTTTCCTTATGCGAAATGCCCTCTAATAAAAACGTTATTAGAAAAAGCAACTTGTAGCATGTAATCGATATACATTATGGAAGAAGAAAGGCATGCATAACAGCCAGGCATTCACCAGAATATGCGTGAATGTGCAGAACAACGGACGCGGATAAATTCGTTCCCACGGTCATACTCGGGGCTGTAGGTACCTACGGATCTGGAGTTACAATAATTTGCTCCGTAGTTATTGACTCTTGCAGTACGAGCCATAAATACAAGTTAGCTGCTTAGAGAGTAACTGCGCATAATACCCGCCTGCATCGGGAATTGCTATTGCTACGTATCGATATTCCCAGCCACATCGGTACAGGTATTTGGAGACGTATTGAATCGTAACGCAACCTTATAATTTTAGGTGATCAATTACCTACACCTTTCTGTTCAACGTTACATTTAAATTAAACAAAGTATAGGCTCAATATTACTTGTTCTTCATATATAAGTACCTAACTAAACAAAAACAAATTACCTACTGAATATAATTATCTTCATTATAACTATTGGGCGACCATTACAATTAACTTAGTATGACAGTAAACATTGATGAAAGTGTTTACAATTCGACGCACTTCTCCAGAGTTTTTGAAACAACTCATTGATATAAAGAATGTGTGCAGATTTTGAGTAAGCGGGGGTTAGTGCGGCGGCGCCCCTCGGGCTCCCTCCACTCGAGCACGCGTCCTCAATGCTTACTTTCACGACACATATTCCCACTGTAGCCCCTGCCTTCCGCCATGCCTCTGTTTATAAATAATGTTTTCCTTTACAACTCTGATACTACGGTGTGTGCTCGGCACAAGCCCTCCAATTAAAGTTACAAAACGTTTCCCGCTTCAACTTTAACAAAACTTTTTCTTTAAAAGTTAATAAGCTCACTTCATAACTGAACCCATTCGGCGAGAACTTTTTTAATATTCTCACCGGCTCTTGCGGTCGAGTTGTAACGGAAGCTTGTTTCGCACAATGCCTCTTAAAACCTCTACGGAACATGAAATAATATTAGCAGAATTGCATTCATGGCCTGCGTATTAACTACTAATATTAACAATCTATTTATCCTTAACTCTCTTATTATTATTATTATAAAACAAACGTTTTTCGATTACCAATTTGTATTAATATTTATGATACTATTTTTTTTAACTTCACCGACACTTACTGTAGGTAGGTACTTTAGATAAATACAGACTTTTAGTAATGTAGTGTTTTTATTATTTTCTTTTATTACAGGCTATTACAAGCAAAGACTCAAACCTTTAACGCATTAGGAACTCAAATCGAGTGACTTATTAACTATAGCATAGCTATCGCTGGGATACATAACACTCCCTTTTAACAGATTTTATGAAGTAATACGGCAGATCAATGTACAGTAATTGATTTATTTTGTGTTGTTGCAGACGGGCGGCGGCAGATGGATCGGAGGCGCGCGGCGGGGGCGCTGCTCGCGCTGGCCGCGTGCGTCGCGTGCTCTACAGCGGGTGAGTCCTTAAAATTGACCAGACTAAAATGAACTCTCGTCGGAAATAATTTTCATACTCTTACACACTAATAGATAGGTACATTACAGATATATGGGTAATTCATTTTGTTACTCTACTATATCTATCACCCTGCAAAATGAACCCATTTATTTTCATGATGTTCAGTAAGAATCAATTCACTTTTAAGAAAAGGCTTTTTCCTTACGAGCGCATTCAAGATTTTTGTCCTTTCTATCGAGCTAGGGATTGCAGCTTAATCTAGCCCTTTTGTGACTTATTTATAATACATTTAAGATTATGTATGGTATTTAATGTTAAAATATCTAAAATCGATAGAATATGAGGTCTTGTGCCATTAATCATTCTCTAACCTAAAACATTTGATGCGGGAGAAACTGACATGAACATAGCTTAGGTATATACTTACCTGTGAAAGAAACTGTGTTCCAATCCGACTCAAATTCTTAATGTAATATAATAGTTAGATATGTATTACCTAATAGACACAGCATTTCACACTCCATTCACACTTGTCATATTAACACATTCAAGTTAAACCTGCAACGTCACCCTCCGGAAATGCTATTAGCGAAATCTACTACGGACTGAAAAAATATTTTTAGGGTTTCGTACCCAAAGGGTAAAAAGCGAGATCCCATTACTGACACTTCGCTGACCGTCTGTTTGTCAGTCTGTCTATCCGTCTGTCACCAGGCTGTATCTCATGAACCGTAATGGCTCGACATTTGATATTTTCAGAGATGATGTATTTCCGTCGCCACTATAACGACAATAAAAAAAAATGCATAAAATAAATGGGTACTTAAGGAAGCTCCCATAAACATAAAACCTTAGATTTTTTAATAAAAAAAATGGTACGAATCCCTTCATTCGCGAGTCCGACTCGCACTTAGCCGATTATTTACACATTTGATCACTCACCTTGATATATAGAAGATTCACGAAGTATTGAGGTATTTTTTATTTTCAATACATAATTATATCATGCCGATTTCAATATGTATATTTCCTAAATTATGATGCAATAAATCGATACCGTTAATCAATTTAAAAGAATATGTACCTACTTAATATTCCCATAGAGCCGCTGACATCCATTTTACAACTTGAGTGAGATGTTGTTAATTAAGCGCATAATACAAGGTGCTTTGTCGATTGGCGAGAGATAGATTGGAACTTTAATATGCCTTTGCAATAACGTTATTACGTCGAGATTAATCTGCATAAAATTTAAATTTTGCTTGATGATACGCTAATAATATTAAATGAACACTAAAGCCATACTTATTCATTCACAAAATAGTCATAATTTACATTATTTAGTGGGACTAGAGAACAGGTATAACCGTTGTGTTGTCTCGTGACCTAGAATAGGTAGAGCTCGTGAGAAGATGTCCGTGCAAGATAGCCGGCAGCGGGCCGGCGGCGGCGCCCGCGCGCGCTGTCGCTGGGTGCGATGGCGGAGCGCTACCCGCTGCCACCACCGCCTATCTCTCCTACATCGCATTTTGCAATATATTCACACTACCATTGCGATTTATACCTATATAATATATTACATCAAGGCTTACCAGGACATTGACCTCATATCTATAATGCGTTCAATTTAATAAAGAACAGAACCGTCAAAATAACTTAGACCGTTCTTTGTGATACAGACTTTATTTATGTACACTCCAACCTAAATTCTTTCTAATGTGTCATAACATATGATAGGTCTATGTAATAAGAAATCCTGAAAGCTTATTTGTATTGTAAATGAATGATTTGACCGTCCCGTAACAGTAAATCTCTGTTCGGCGATGCATGTTATTAGATGATGCTATTTTTGTCCGTGAAGATTTAGTATCCGGCGCACGGTTAGTTCAAAGAATTCGAATTGAATTTATGTTATACATAGGAAGTATATTTAAATGCGGCCCACAATGTATAGGTCTACCCGTGTGAACTTAATCACGCATGGCGACCACGGTGACATTCATTCATTGAAACAACAATCCATATTAATGTAGTGCAAATTTTAAATTCATGTTGCCTCCTCATTTCGATTGCTTCGGGCCATGTTTCTAAACGCACGATTTTGCATAAATAGTTTTTTGTTCGTGTAAAGCCATTTATAACGTCATAGTTACTAGTAATGAAAGCATTTCATTAAATACTATGGGAATCGCGTCATGAAAATGAAGTAAGTTCTTTGGCTAAACTCGAAGTTCAATCTTGTCGATTAGTTAGTTTAATTTTGGGATATTACTCGTATTATAAAATGTTATCTCAACAAAATGAAGAAGTACCTACTACCTACCTACATTAAGTTCATCCGGCTTAAGTCATAAATTTGTTTTTTATGTTTGATTCTGATACTTTTATACAAAATTATTGTACATAATTGAGATGACGGTCGAAAACTGGATGTGGGCGACATTCCTGGCTGCCATTGTGACCGTTAGTTTTGTTCGCTGGTCAGCCGCCTGCGCCTTCTACACATCGCATGACCCTTTATTTTGCGCCCTAGCTAAACGTTAATAAACGCTAATTGCAAAATACCTCCTTCCTTACATTACCATAATTTCACATGTTTCGTTAAACATAAATATAACATGTACCTAACTCTAAGAAGGAAACAATATTTGTCTAGTTGCCTAGTCATTTCAATTAAAATAGCAGTTCAACAAACTTCTCTCAAGCTTTTATAATAAAGAAAATTTGAATTTCGGCAAAACATGCCGTGGCGAAACACACAAATCAACAAAAAGATTCCGCTTAATACCTTATGGTTGAGAATCGATTACTAGCTAGGACATTAGTCTAACTTTACGACTTTTAGCCCAAGTATCAAATCGCCAATAAAACTGCAAGTCAGAGCTTAACGACGCGCTCCGTTACTTTAATTACTGCTTTGTCGCCTTTCCGCCCGCCTTCAGTAATTATACGCAGTAAAATGGATATGTAAAACGACTTTGAGACTGAGACGATGACCGATTACGTCTTTCCCGTGATTTTGCAGCTAATATGCTGTTCAGGCGTAAAGAGCTTAATAAGTTGGCAGGCACTCGTAAAAAAACAGTAAAATGTTCTCAGAACGAGCACAATATTATATTACTGTACTTGTGTGTTATTTTTTTTTTTAAAGGATGGTGGAAGGAAGGTATACTTCTTTACCTACAAAATAGTAATAACAGTAGAAAGTAGTAAAAACATTTTGAATTTAGCTTACATTAACATTTTTCAAGACTTTTCTAACTTTACAGACTTTACAGAAATTAAAAGTAAAATAGTGGGAAGATATTATAACTTTTATTTACTTTAATTTCAGCACCGACGGCTAGCAATCAGACGGCGTTAGAGCTTCTTGAAAGTAAGTTGATAAATATATAGGTACATACCGTAGATTAGTACTTCATATAAGTAGATAGTAGATAAGAATAATTATGTAAATAGTACCTATATAAGTGTTTAATAATTTGGGCCCCTTATTAGTAAACTCAATCTATAAATATGTAATTAGATAAAATCAGTCGATATTAGAGTCTTCATGTCTAGTGTAGAGTCTATCTCAACGGCTCAGATGGAAATAGCTTAATATTATAAATTAGATAGAGGTAATAACTTCATTCTTTAATTTTAGTGATTAAATGTTTTTCTTCCTATATTTCCAGGCCCTACCGAAGGTTGTTACTACAACTTCCAGCACTATGGCGAAGGCGATCGAATCATGACTAACGAACCTTGTCTGAACTGCACTTGTCACAATAGGATGCTCATGTGTTACCTGAAGGTTTGTCCGTTTACCAAGCCCATTGGTCAGGACTGTACTATCGAGAAACGAGCGGACCAGTGCTGCCCAATCGTCACTTGCCCTGATGGTAAGAAATTAAAAAATAACCTACGTATTTTTTGTTGTTGTTTTCATCATTATTTTTCTGCCTAGTATGCAAATAACATCTAAAAATAATGATAAATAATTAACTAAAAATAATTATAAATATTGCTTAATTATTTAACAAAATTATTATCTCAGTTCCAGTTGACCTACTTACATCAACATCAACATCATCACCAGCTGAATATGGCGGAACTGGGCTTGGAAGAGTGGATAAATATGGTTGCAGTATCAACGGAAAATATTTCTCAGAAGGCTCAAAAGTACCACCAGCACCGAACAAACCCTGTGAACATTGCTATTGTATTCGCAACATGACGACTTGTGTTATGCAAGAATGTACTCTTCATGTGGACGGCTGTACACCTATATATCACAAAGACGTCTGCTGTCCGGTTCGATACTCTTGTGGTAAGTGTTACGTATATTTATGATAGTATCGGGGCGTTTGTGTGTAATTCTACTTTACTCATTTGACATTATTTATTTATTTAATCATTCATGTACACAAAGTAACTTACTAAACCTAACTTAAACCATATAAGACATTAAAGTATAATTGTATAACGGACTGCTTATTTCAGTCTGAAATTTCTTCCAGCACTGCTCTGAGACTGGAATGATGATTTGAGTGGCTTTATTTAAATATTATTAATTTTACCAAACATTATTTTTCAGATCACCAAGAGGATGAGAGGCTACTTTTGGATGATATGACAACCACTGTGCGGCCGACACCTGGTTTCTTACTAACAACAACAACGGCTGCTGTTACTCAAATGAGTCAAGACTGTGTGCATGATGACCAAATATTTGCAGATGGAGCCTTAATAAAGACTGAAAAGGCTTGTGAACATTGTTACTGTATGAAAGGAGATATTGTGTGCGTAGTTCAGGAATGTGGTACGCCCATGGAAAACGAAGGTAAAAATTGCACTTCGCTTCCCCCTCGCCAAGGTCAATGTTGTCCTGATACATATATTTGCGAAGGTGATGAGCTCATATCGGAAGTTACGACTGGTATAGCATATGAAGACTTGACTACACTCTCACCTCCAAGAAGAGTAGAAGGTAGCGGTTATAGGAACGAACCTGACGAGCCTTACACAGAAATACCAACCTTCGAAGGAAGTGGTGAAGAACAGGCAACCACTTTGGATACATCGGATATGTTTACAGTACATAAACACACGCCAGAAATAATTGATGAAGTGTTTGCAGCAACGGAAGAGCCACTGAAACCTAACTTTAGCACAATAGAACCAGATAAGGGACAAAACACCGTACCATATGATTTTGAAGATAACACTCCCGGTTCTCCATATGCTGCTAAAACAACACTTTCACAGGATGAAACTGTTGAAACACAATCTCCTACAACAGAAAGCGTGAAAGATATAAGTGAAGTTAAAACGACTATTTCTGATTACTCCACAGGGACCGCTAATGTTGTTTCTAAGGATGAAGAAGTAATGAAGACCACTGAAACTATCGAAAAAACTGATATTGAAGGTACTAAAGATACTATGAGCGGGTCAGAAGATGAAAAAGAAACTTCTACTTCATTTACAGGAATTCAAGAAGTCACTACGGGGCATGTATACTTAGAACCTTCAAGTTCTGAGGCCAGCACATTACAGACCCAAGACAATGCTCTCCCGACTGATATATATAACGTTGATGAACCACTTGTAACAAACACGACTACAATAGAGGTACCTAAGGATGTTTATGAAGATGAAAAGAATACTAAACCAGAACAGGATACTACAGTTATATCCGATATCGAAAACATTTCAACATCAACTGCAAGTCAAGCTGAATTATCTGAAACGACTTCAATAAATCCAGTTGAAAACGAAATTGATGAAGATTTATCACCACCTGGTCGCATTCCAGGAGAAGGTGATTGTCTACTTAATGGGATAACATACAAAAATAACACAAGTGTTCCAAATATTAATAACTGTCATTCAAGCTGCAAATGCTTCAGTAGTATTGTCAAATGTGATCAAATAATATGTAGCCCACCTCCAGATATAAAGGATAACATGAATGATTGTCAACCTATTTACGATACTCCAGATGCTTGCTGTCCAACATATGTTTGTCATTCACGTGAAACCATACCTCCAGAATCTCACAGTCAAATGTCTGGAACTGAGAGTCCAAAACCATCATCTGAAAAACCTCTTAGTGGCTGTAAAGGTGACCAATGTCTAGCCCATGAAACATCTCCGGAATTATGTAATTCAGATGATTGCCAGGTCCAAGAACACGTAAAAGATTGTGAAAATGGTCTTTGTGTTGAAAAATCTCCATCTGCATCAGATAAATCTCCACCACAAAAGTACCCAGAAGGATGCATTGGCGACAATTGTTTACCTTCTGACGATTATTGTGTTGACGGAAAATGTCAACAACCAATCATTACTGATGAAATATGTAGCAAAGAAACTGGATGCCAAACCTCCGAGGTTATATCTTGTGATGGACCTGATTGTAAACCTGATATAAATGTCCCAAAGGATGAAAAACCTGAAATAACTAAACCGTCGTGTGAAGGAAACTCCGAATGTGATAGTACCGATACTAATAAAGATTCTGTTCCAATTGAATGTGGCGATGAAAGCTGTAGACGAAAAGAACAGCCACAACATGAAAAATCTCCGGAATGTTCAGGGACAAATTGTGAAGCATCAGAAATATTTACACACGATGTAGTTGATGTAACGACAGAAATATCTAAAGAAGTTCCTTATAAAGAATCAACTACCGAAAAAATTGAAGAAAGTTTCTCACAGGCAACACAAATATTTATTGATCAGGAAACACAAAAGGTAACTCAAGGCGAAGTATTGCCAACCGAAAAGCAAGAAACTTCAGAACTTTCTACAGAAAAGTCGATTGATGCAACTGTCAATGAGATAGAGGAACATGTCACTGAAACACAACAATCTCACACTGTTCCTTCTGAATTCACAAACTCAGAAAGCACAGTTACTCAAACTTATAATCCACCACACGCAGAAGATCATTCATTTATTCCTCAAGAATATTCTACTCAATCTGAAGAACATGTTACACAATCACAAATTATGAAAGAAATGTCGACTGAATCGCCGCTTATTCATGAGGATCAATCTTCACTTGCTATAGAAGTACAAAGTAGTACACAAGAAACATTTACGGAACCTATAAAAATACCTGGACCCAAAGATCATGAAACAAATACGGAAACTAATGAAGAATTTACTCAGAGGTACGAGATTCCAACAGAATCTCCTGTGTCACATATATCAAATGTTCCAGAAACTGATACATCTGAAGAGCACACTAAGAAACAAGAAACAGATACAGAAACACCAGAATTCGACACTACACGATTAGATGAAACTAACCTTGAAAAAGATTCAATAACGGAATCTCAGCCACAACTAGGTATAACAGAATCATCAATTCCAGAAACACATGAGCATATTGATGATACTGGAAAAGTAGATGATATGGTAACCACAGTGGTTAATGAAAACATTGAGATATCAAATCCAGTCACTGCAGGTAGCTTTATTCCAGTTGAACAGACGTCTGAGGATCAAGATACAAAAACTGAAGCAGCTGTTACTAACAAATTGGATGATGATACTCAAACCGAAGAAGTTATAACTGAAAATCCTAATCTTTATACAGAAAAGCCAACATTCGAAACGGTATCTGAAGATCATTTAATAACGGAGAAAGACTTTTCTCAAAAGACCACCCAAAGAACTCCGAATGAAAACGTAGATATAGAAAGTACTGTATCGCCTATCAAAGAGCAGCAGGAATATACGGAATTACCAGACATTAATGAAACACAAGAACACACGATCTCAACTATTGCATCAGATATCCGTGTCACACAGCCTTCCGTTACTGAAGAAAAACAAGAAACGCATGAACAAGAAATTATTACTACTGAAAGTGTTACAAGCAGCCCAACTGAGCCTTCTTATGAATTACCTGCAACCTCGATTTCTGAAATTATCCCAATAAAAGAATTCAGCACCGAACACCCAGAAATAGCTGTCACAGTTTTAGACACAGTAAAAAATGTAGATGAATCCGAAACAACAAAAATTCCAGAAGAAAACTTCCAGGATGATACGACACAAAAAGAATCTATGACAAAGGATACATCAGACATAACGGAAGAGGATGATATTAAATTGAAGCCGACGTCTCAAAAATCCGTTGATGAGACAACAATTTCTTCAATTGTATTAGATAAAAATCAAGAAACAAGCACAAAATACGAAAATGAAGTAACCATGGGCTATATTGACGAACATACTTTAGCTCCTGAAAAAACAGCCACGAAGTTCGATAAAACTACTTTACCTCCTACACGGTATTCAGAAAATGGAATGGAAACAACAGAATCATCAGAAGAGCATACTGTAGAAATAGATGACACATTAGATAAGACTCTAGCTACTTTAAAACCTACTGAAGAGGACAGTGTCAGTGATAAAACTGAAGCTATTGTAACAGATTCTGAGGAACATCATTATACTTTACCATCTACCGCATCAGGAAGTACCGAAGACAAAGAAAGTGTAACAGTTTCTATAGTTGGCCAGAAAGAAGAAGAAGAGCCGATATTTACTAAACCTTATGAACCTGAAACTGATGAAAAATCTTCTGAAGTGATGCCATCAAAAGGAGTAACTGAACAAATAGCCAGCAACGAAAAAGAAGATACAAATAAAGAAATATTAACATCAACATTGTACCCTGATCTACGTGAAACTGTAGCTGAAAACGTAGATACACCTGAAACTGTAACACAATCAAAAGAGGAAGATAGTAAGTTAATCCCAGAACTGCAAACTGAAATACCAGCTACCTCACTTCACTTTGATAAAGACGAAAAAGACACTGAATCTCCCATGTCTATTGTAACCGAATCGGAGGTACATATGACGTCACCTGGTTCAAGTCCAATTGCAGTAGAAAAAACGACCCAAAACTATATCGTCGATGAATCTAGTGAAGAAAGTTTGCATAGCCCTGATTACCACGAAACGCATAAGCCTGCAACAGAGCCTGTACAAATTCTCGAATCTCCAAAAGAGGGCTTTAGTGAAACACCAATTCACCATGAACAAGAAAATAAACTTGACAGTACATCCACAATAGCTGCCATTGAAATCACCACAGTTAATATTCCAGATATTCACAAACACAGCTTTACAAGTTCACCAGAAAATGAAGAGGTTATATCAGGCATTGTTACTGAGACTGTCACACAACAAGTTTCAACCATTAAATACCAGGATGATGTTACATCTGTACAAATACCAACAAAACTAGATTCCGAGGTTTTACATGAGGCCAGCACTACAAACCCGCTGATAGAAAATTCAGAAAAGTCTACTATAGAACATGAAGGTTCTCCAAGGCCCCCAGAAGTATTTACTGTTATGACAGATCTTACAACCGATCAAGAATCAAATGTAAAATCCACCGATCAACTTCTAAATATTGACCAGGAAACATCTACACAAAGCAAACTCACAGAAACAGTACAAGAAGATCATACTAGTGTATACGATGATAGATTCCAACAAGAACATACAACTATACCCGAATTTGTGACTACAAAATATGTAGAAACTTCTGATAGTGAGATAGAAAAAGAAACAACCAAATATAAACCAGACATAGAAAAAACAAGTACATCGGTATATGAAGAAAATATTACTCCAGAAAATCTTCCTAATACAGTACCGTCAGAATCTGACTCTGATTATCATAGTACCGTAGAGCAAGAGAAATCAACTGCACCAATTCAAATACTTGATACTGAGAAGGACTTAACGACAGAATCATATGATACTTCAAATACGGTAAAAGAGGATAAAATAACTCACGCACATATAAGTACAGTAGGTATTATAACCACTGAAAGCTCAATTGATGAAGAAGATCATAGGCGTACTTTAGCTACAGCGAAAGAAACTGAAGAGGAAACATTGACAACTAAAAAGCAAGAAATACCACTGAAAGAATACACAACCGCATTGCCTGAATTGACCAAAACAGAATTAATAGAGGACTCCGACAGTGTACATAGAACGTCGACAAATACATATGTAAAGGAAGTTACAACAATACCTTCTGCAGATAAGCAACAGGAATATGAATACATTACTTCAATACCACAATCTGAAGAAGAAGTCTTATTGCAAACCAGTGAAACAGCTTCTTCTGAGGATCAAGATTTAACTGTTGCGACCGAAAGTATAGATAAATATATTACAGAAGATGAACACATAACAGAGAAACCCTTATATACTGAACAAGAAATGCAAACTGTATTACCAACAAAAGATTTAATAATCAAAGATGACATAACAGAGAGACCAACGATTCAAGGCGATATTGTACAGAAACCCATGGAAGAAACAGCAGAAACAATTTCTCCACAACACGAAGTACCGCATGAATCTGAAACTAATTTACCTACCGAAGCGGATACTGAAAGACCTTCAATATTAGGAATTGGAACTTCAGAGCCATCTATAACTCAACCCGAATTTTCAACTGAAACTGAAAAATCTGTTGCTGAAAAGGTAGTAACTGTTGTTTCTGATGAAACTGTAACGTCCGTTCCAGGGGAAACTGAAACATCTCTTCCAATAGAAACTGAAGCGACTGTTCCTAAAGAAACTAATACAGCTATATCAATAGGAACTGAATCATCTGCCCCAATAGAAACTGAAACATTAGACTTAACAACTAAAATTCCTTCACCAGTAGATTCAGCTACAGAAACGTCACTGTACAAAGAAACCGAACCTTCTGGTTTAATAGAAATGGAAACAGAAACGTCTGTGCCAAAAGAATCTCAAACTTCTATTCCATTGAAAACTGATATTACCGTACCTGTACAAACAGAGACTGAAATATCTGTATCTAAAGAAACTGACGAACTTGAGCCGACTGAACCAATATTGACTAAAGTGACCGAGACTTCACAAAAAGAAACACAAACTACACAAGAATACACAAAACCTGCAAGCGTCAGTGATCAAGGTAAGGATGAAAAATCACCTGAGGACACAGTATCAACAAGCGAGCCTATATCTTCAGAAACAACCCCATATTCAGTAGAACTACAAGAACATACAATTAAATTAGATAACGATATTTCTTCAGATATCCCTGTTGATACATTTACAACAAAAGCTCCAGAAATTTATCAAACTGAACGTGGTGATCAATCTTTAGAAACTTTAGACCAGTCTACTCAAAAAGAAATCCATGAAGTAGAGACCGAACCAACAATTATCGAAAAAGTTGAAGTACCAACCACAACCTCACCTCAAGAACAACATACCGATGACGCATTTTCAACAAGTGTTGATAAAGAAATTATTCATAAGACTGAAGAAGTAACCGAGGAAATACCGTTAGAATCTTCTGTGCCCCCACTTCTAGATGCTTCACCTGGGGACAACATATCTACTGTGTCGACAGAGGAACAAAGAATAACAACCATACCAACAGTTTCAGTTACCAGTGAACATGAAAAACTTACAACTTTAGAATCTGCGGCTACTGAAAAGGCGACAGAACAACAAAATGCTCAGGAAACAATTGCTCCTGAAGATGAATTAATACCAACAATAACCAAAGCAACAACTACTGGAAAGACAATGGACTCCACTACACAATTCCCCACCGTGCAAGATAGATTCACTAAACCCGAAGAAAAGCCAGTTGAATCTTATCCTTCCACAGCAGTCCCAGAAGTGCAAAAGCCTAGTGGCAATGAAATTCAACCAACAGAAGAAATACCTTCACCAGACTTCCCACCTAGTGGCACTAGTGGATATGGTCAAGAACCAGATTATGTAGAGGAAGACCAAGCTTTTGGACCAGGAACTTGTCGTTATGGTGGAAAAGTATACGTATCAGCTCAACAAATTCCAAGGGATGACCCATGCGACTTTTGTTTCTGCTTTAGAAGTGACATAATTTGCTTACAACAGAGTTGTCCTCCTCCAATTCAAGGATGTCATGAAGAACCAATTCAAGGTTTCTGTTGTCCACGCTATGAATGTCCAGTTTCAATGGCGACTACTCTTAATGTCACAACTACAACAACCACTACAACAACGACATTACCACCCCATTTTCTACCCCACGCATATAAGGGCGCTGCTCAAAGAAGGGGTTGCCAAATAAAAGGGCACACATATAAAGTAGGTGACGTGGTAAAAGCTTCTTCAGGACCATGTTTACATTGCACGTAAGTTGTTTTTCAATCATATAACAGAATTTTTTTACTTCACCATTTTCATTTAATGAAATTAAACAATATAATTGAGCTTTTAATTCAATTGCAGATGTGGAGGAGATGGACAAATGAAATGTGATCCCAAGGCGTGCACACCTGAACCAATGCTACGACAAATGATAGCTGCTGCTGTATCTGCGAAACGGCGAAGGTGAAATAATTTTTGATTTTCACTCGCCACACAATTAAGGACATCACAAGGATGAAACACCTATGTGATAATTATCATTTATATGTATTCTTCTATGCACAAGAATAATGCTCAAATTTCGCGATGGTGTAGTTTAAGATTTCGTGTCATATGTAGTAATTGATATTTATAATGATAATTTACTTCTCACAAAGCATCGTGGCACGCACAACTCATTGTCAATGAATTAACTGTGACTGTGATTAAAATAATTGTATGTATAATTTTCTGAATCAGAATATCATTTTTGAGTCTTTAATTAAGACTAACTAGTAAATATCATTTTTACAAAAGTCAGTGCCAAACGGATAGTTCTAGGTGATAAAAAAGCTTGTAAAGAAATTATTTATGATGTTTCACTGCGATAAACACGAAGCTACATAATAATTGTGAGCAAACGTTTATGAGTGAATTAAAGCTTCGTGGATCCCATTAGATCGCCGAAATCTTGACCATTTAACATGTAAACTTAAAATGATTTACCGATATAAGTTTAGTCAGTTCTTTATTTTTACACGATGTTACAATAAGTACTTATCTAGTATCGTGTAAATATGAAGTAAGTCTTAAGGATCCTTGATGTTGTAAATGCCTTACTTAATTTGTAATAATTTATATATTTTAGGTGTATAGTACTTAAGCCATGTTTTGAGACCAGTGACTATTTTAATTTAGAAGTAAAAGGTCCCTCAAATCAAATTTGAAAAGTGTCAGTCAATGCAACACATAGCATAGCCTTGGCCGATGCTTTTCTTTCTTTCACG
>DWBW01000017.1:0-17227 GCA_018231125.1 Spialia spio | reverse complement strand
TTGTTAAGGATAGATAATAATCTTTTACATTTTTCTTAAAAGTAGCAACGGTATTGCAACCACGGATGTGCGGTGGAAGTGAATTCCATAGCCTAACTGCCTGGACAGAAAATGAGTGGGAATAAGATGCAGTTTTGTGCACAGGAAATTTTAGGAGAGTTTTCACATGGTTTCTGCAAGGCGCATAAGAAGGACGAGCGAAAGAAAAACGCTCCCGCAGATAGGAGGGATAAGAGGGGTTACGTAGGATATTAAAAAGTAGACACAAAATCCTAATGTTCCGACGAGAACGGATAGGGAGCCACTTGAGTTCTCTGCGAAGATGAGTAACGTGGTCAAATTTACGGATACCGAAGACAAACCGAATACATAAATTTTGCAGGCGCTCAAGCTTATTTAAGAGCTCCTCTGTGGCATCCAAATAACAGGCGTCAGCGTAATCTATAATAGGAAGAATCAGCGTCTGAACCAGAGCTATTTTAGTCTTTAAGGGCAAAAATCCTTGGAGGCATTTAAGTGAGTGAAAAGTAGAATGAACCTTGCGGCTCACTTCACTCACTTGGTTGTTCCATTTAAGGTTACAGTCGAAGATAACTCCAAGGTTTTTGACACTCAAGGAATAAGGAATAATGTCACCATTGATCAGTATCGGCGCTAAAGATGATTGATTCAATCTTCCACGGGCATAATTACTACCTATAATTATGGCTTGTGATTTACTTGCATTAAGTACCAGACCATATGACTTAGCCCACGAACTGATGCGACATAAATTTTCATTAATTGTAGAAATGGCTAAGTTGACGTCATCAGGAGGAAAATGAACATACAGCTGCAAATCGTCGGCGTAGAGATGAAAACTAGAAGAAATAAAAGGCGTAACAGTGTTTATAAAAACAGAAAACAATAAGGGAGAAAGAACGCCACCCTGAGGAACACCCGCAGCTAAATCGCATGCCTCAGAGAAGATGTTTTCCACGCGAACACGCTGCGACCGTCCTCGAAGGTAGGAATCAAACCACAGTAAAGCAGAAGAAGAAACATTTAAAGTTTTTAGGACGCCTAAAAGAATGTCAAAGTCGACAGAGCAGAAAGCGTTGCTAAAGTCAAGCAGAACAAGTAAAGTTAACTTCTTGTTTTCGGCGGCCCAGCGGATGTCATCCGAAACTTTGAGTAAAGCTGTGGTAGTGCTGTGGCCAGGACGAAAACCAGATTGGAGAGGACTTAATAGAGAATTAGCAGAAAGAAAAGAAGAGAATTGCTTGTGAACAATGTGCTCAAGGACTTTAGACAGAAACGGTAGGATTGAAATTGGACGAAAGTGTGAGACGCTAGAGGGATTAGGAATTTTGGGAAGTGGTATTATATGAGCCTGCTTCCAGGCAGATGGAAAGGAGCAAGAAGAAAGGGAGTGGTTTAAGATGTGCGTGAGAACATGAACGATTGAAGGAAGGATTAAAACTATCATTCTGGAACACAAGTTGTCACAACCAACGGAAGACGAAGAAATGGCAAGAACCGCCTTTCTTACCGCGTCCGGTGAGACACAGGTAAGATCGAAAGAGATATTAGATTGAATGGGCGAGTTAACCAGAGATAGAAGTGTTTGTAACTTAGCTTGAGGGTCAATAGCGCTAAGAGAAAAGGAGAAATGCTTGTTTAGCTCACCAAGGTCCATAAAACTGCTGGGAGCATTAGGCGTTTTACCAATGCCATTAGATTTTAAAAACCTCCAGACATCACTGGGATTACGATTAGTGAGGGCGTCATGGAAATGGCGTCTCTTAGCATCTCTACACAAGCGACTGCAGCGATTACGTAGCGATTTAAAAATACTGACATTACGTTCAGAAGGAAACCGTTTACATCTACGCTTAGCCCTGTCACGGCGGGCCATAAGCTCTCTAATTTCGGCCGTGATCCAAGGCGCAGGGTTACGTTTAACTCTCACCCGCCGTAAAGGAGCATAGCGATCAAATAATGCAAGTACTTCACGTGTAAAAATCGTTACCTTCTCGTCTAAGTTGGCACAATTAAATACAGTAGACCAATCTATCTTCGCTGCATCATACTGTAACGCCTCCAGATTTATACCCTTATAAGAACGAAGTAGAAGATATTCACACTTACGCTTAGGAGGACGTAAACGGTAGGAAAGGTAGACTAGATCATGATATGAAAAAGATGCAGTCAGTTGACCATGTCTAACAACACTGCAGGGAGAGGAAACGATCATGAGGTCTAAAAGAGAGGGAACACAATTTGGAAAATGGTGTGTAGGCGACAGAGGTAAAAGATGAAGATTTAAAGAGGATAAAATGTTAAGGAGCTTAGATGAGCGAGAATCATTTTTTATAAGGCAAGTGTTGAAATCACCCATTAAAATTAGGTGGTCATAAATGGGACAAAGATCCGATAAAATTTCGTCCAGATGTTCAAAGTAATTAATAGTTAAGTTAGGGCTGTAAAATACCGACAGCAGTAACTTACAACTATGTACAGCAATTTCGATAAATAAGTATTCAGCAGATTCGGAGTACATGGATGGAGATGCGCTGACGATTTTATGCGGAATATCTGCACGAAGATAGATGGCGACACCACCGCAACCTTTGCCAATGCGATCATTCCTAATGAGACGAAAGCCGGGCAAGGCGTACTGAGTGGATGGGAGTGAAGGTTTGAGAAAGGTTTCAGAGATAAGAAGCGCGTCTATATGATCACTGTCTATGGATGCCAGAAGGTCGGAGTAATGCCGCGGAACACTTTGGACATTTATGTGTGCTACATTTAGAGTGTTGGAGTGATGAGGGAAAAACGTGGATATTTGATCATGCAGTGTAGCTGGAGTACAATCAGAGCTACCAGCTGCACTAACAAAGCTACTATCAGAAGAGGAACAAGAAAAGAAGCTATCGTTAAAGTCTGCTTGAGTACTCATATTGAAACAGAAAACAATTATAGCAAATATTAATAGGTAATATTTATTTATAAAATAATAGTAAAATACGAATAATATATAAAAACTAAATTATATAATAATAATAATAATAATAGAAATAAGAAAAGTAAAAACTATCTATATAACATATCAAACTACAAAAGCTCACCAAATACTCACTGGTCTATGGAAGAGATTTTTACAAATAAAAATTACATTTATTTCACCAAGACATATTGACAGGTAAATAATCCACAAACATACATGGAGACAGGAAAAATAAAAATAAGCATATTAAAAACATGGCAACCAAAAAAGGCAAATAATTCCAAGCGCTTTTTCATGCTTTTTTAACGATTTCCGAACGCTATCAACGATGACAACGACTGCTGTCGCTGGTTCACGTCATCGGGACGTGAGAGTGACACTGACTTACAGGTGACAGTTATTTGATGTGATGGTGGCATAAAATACAACTCGTAAAGTTAAACAAAATTAAAAGTGAGAAGTTAGCGGTAATTAAATAAAAATTGAACTAGTGGTGGTGATATTCAAAAACAGGCGGTTGTAACAAAACACGTACTAGTGACAACACAGAACACCTAACTACCGGCAATAGGCTTAACAAAATTATGCACCTACTAAGCGTTCAATAAATATGTAAAGGATGATACAAATAGTGTAGAAATGAATTCACAAATAAAGCAAAACAGTCTGTCAGCGTCGACGGGCCCACGAGAAACACCAACTACTTCTTTGGAGGCTGTTTTTGGGGACGGGGCCTTTTGGAAACACCAACTACTTCTTTAGAAGCTGTTTTTGGAGAAATCATGGCTCCAGAATTAGATCCGCACTCAGTACTAGAAGGAAACTGATTAATGAGCGATTGAAGTTCTTGCATCGTCTCGATTTTCCTTTTGGATTTGTCCGGAAGCAAAATAATTATTTTGCCATCAGTAGACCAGCAGTTCTTGATGCTAAAATGATCACGAGCAGCCATAAAACATTTGTGTCTAGGTTTGGTTAGAAACTCTGAGATCGTGATACCTGTACCTTTTAGCAAAGTTTTACTGTCCCAAACAAAATGTCTGTGCTCCAAGCTGTAGAATCTCACTAGCACTGGCCTGGTTTTACCTTGAGATGATCCAAGACGGTGACATACCTGCAAATGTTCTGCTTTAAAATCAGCCACTTTTAGCTGCACGGATATGACCTTATGTATGATGTCAACCAGCTTTTCCTTCGATTTCTCAGGAATACCATGGAACAGTAATTTACCATTTCAATATGTTCAACTAGTATTAAAATATTTATTTTTAGATTTCCTTTTTGGCATAGTATTAAATTTAACTGAAGGCAACAAGTGTAAATGTATTATTGTTTAATTAAAATCAAAAGTAGAATGTTTTGGAATAAACATTCAAGTAGTAAATGAACTCTCAAAACGTGGCACTGGAGTTCTAAACTCCAAACAAAACTTACACTAGACATACCCAGTCAAAAGATTTAGTTAGGAAGTTCATGCAATCAAGCTCAAACATCGTCGATTGCCTTTAGTGGGGACGATTTCAAATTATTTTCAGATGGCAAGAGACATCCTCAGTCTACCAGATAAAGAAAACAAATCATATGACAAAAAGAAAAAACAAAAAGAAACAAACAACAATAAAAGAATAAAAAGATCATCATAATGAAAATAAAACGACGCAGTGCGTTCAACGCACTAAGTATCTCATCATAATTATAAATGCAAAATATTCAACGCATAAGTTGAAAAATAACTTTCTGTTACGTTATCCAGTTTGTATTTCCTGTTATAATCCCATTTACGGCATAATTTTTAATTTAATCTCAAAATTCGGTGCTTTAATAAATATGGAATTATGGAGGAAAAACAGGACAAAAATTATGCAGCTCGGGGGATGCCGGCGATAATGTAATATTTTGCACGAATCATTGCTGATGAAATAATCAGGATTTACGATGCTCTAGGGAAATAATCCGCTTCCCCTTATCAATGTACTACCGAGGGACTTGTAATAGTGCCAGCGGGGAATAAGAATGAAAGAGAAAGTCTAAAATTAGCGAAGACCATAGATCGGTTGATATGAACTGACGAAAGTCGCCAATTTCACAGTATTAATGTTTAAAACTTAGGACCTTGTAACAATGTCAGCGGGGATTTAAAATGAGGAAAGAAAAGCCTAAAAGTAGGATAAATGAGTGAGCTTAAGTATGAAATGTTGAAAATGACACTATAAATAGTGAAGTTATTCTTGTCTTAGTAATATCTTGTGAATTTTGTTTCTCATAAGTAACTACAATAGTATCAATAGCTAAGAGAACAATTAATTATCAGTTTGTCGCTTAATAGGTTCAACTAGAACAACTGCTGTAATCATGTTTTTAAAATCGAGTGTAAAATACGATATTACCTACTCAATATTCGGCAACGCTACATTGACTCGAGAGCACATAACGATTTAATATGATTTACAATAACCATTTACGTATTGTTTAACATGTATTAAATTTTGTGAAATATATTATGTCGTAATTTTACCAATGAAAATCAAATAAAATCAGCATTTAACTCTACGCCCTCTAGCGATTTTTAGTTTTGTGAGCTCTTTTATCCATTGGTAAAAATAATAGCTTGCTCTTTATAATTGCAATATTCCTCAATTTCCACTCGAAACCAGCACTCAAAACTGATATCGACTTATGCAAATTCTGTGCTAGGAATAAAATAATGAAATCCACCACATTAGTTAATGTTCCGTGAGTAACGAATTCTAAGCGATTTTCTCTTGGCATGCAAATGTGTACAGAGCGGAAATCGCAGTGCGGTAATCAGACCGCAACACGCGAACGCTGAGCCTATTACCGTTGACAACACTTTTGTTGATCCTTTACAAGTCAAAGGAGGTTACTGCAGTAACTAACTGTCTTTTTCAAAACTTACCCAATCTTTAAATAGTTGTGAAGTAGACGAAGAATGGAAGATGACTGATGAAAATATTCCAGAGCTATTTTCCAAAACAATGATACAATGTCTCCACAATTTCTCTCTAAAAATGACGTTACACTTAATCAATAAATATCGTAGCCGAAATGACAATTAGACGTAAGATTTAAGGTGACTGATGAAACACCAGCGCAACATCAAAGCAACAATACAAACTTCAACCAAAAAACTTAACACTTGACGATAAGTTTCGAACGTCCCCATACACAATTAAAAGCAAAGTTTTGGACATAAGACGACAGGGTGTAAATAGTACCCAGCCTTCTCTAACCGCTTTGGCCCGACAAAAACAAGACAAGTTCCAACAAGTAGGTCACACAGATTCGCCGAAGACAATGGGTGGCGGAAACTCGCGCCAACCGCCGTGATAAACGACACTGAGATGAGTAGCTGGAACACCCTTGGAAATTAAAAGGACTCTGATGATGGATGGCACACCGTTCCGAGCTCTTACACGAGGAAATAATATAATTTGAGTTTATTGAGCGCTCGCTTGGACTCCTAATGCTGACAATACTCAGGATGAATAGGATGTGCTGGGGACTTGAAATATTGCTGATTCTTTTTTAAATTTAAGATTGGAAATATTTGGAATGTGTTTTAATGCTTTCAGAATCAGGCATCAGGATTTTTTTATGTAGGTTTCGCATTGCTTTCAAAATTTCATTACAATGTCTCCACGTAAGCATCATTCATCATTTTCTACTCGATTTAGGTTACTTTTCAATATCGTAGCTGAAGTTAAATGCCTAGAGACCTCATACATCATCTTATATTCTACAAAGTTTTTCTTAGATTAAATAACATATATGTACTTAATAAGTATATCAAACATTCCGAATATTATCCAACATTACCAGTACCTTATTTGTGTGTCAAAAATCAATTTCGTGTAGAGTATTTATATGTACTTTTACTCTTCAAGGGGAATCCAAAAGTTCATTCACAAGAAACTTTATTAAACATCAACATCCCTACACATATAACTTCTATTAGCGCGTTTCTTTATTTTCGGTTTCTTCAAAGAAGGAGTACATCAAGGAAATTTAATATGCCTTATTTTCTTTAAATAGGTCACTGCATTCGAGCAACACTTGCAAAGAATATTAGAGCTAATTTTCAAGATACAGAGTTCAAATTCCTTTAACGTTTTGTGCCAACGGTTTTAAATAATATAATTCTTGAGCTCTGACGGATCAAAGGTATTATCGTGTGCAGGTGTGGGACTTTTCCTTTTATAAGATATTAAATTAGATAAACATCGGCTTAGCTTTATATTTTTAACATTACCTCCCTGTTTCTTCGTTTATTTTCACATTATTCTTGATTCAATCTAATGCAATCTTTTCTAGAGACTAGAAAGTATTTTTACATTTGAAATTATAATTTTAGCATGTTTCCTATTGTTACATCGTCAGATAATATTTGCATACCTACTTTGAATATGGCAGATTAATAATTATATTATATCATGGTAACCCCCTTTAAGCCTTCCCCGGTTGTGGGGAGAGACCCAGCTCAGCAGTGGGTTATATAAGGGGTTGTAGGCAAGGCAAGGCATGGTAACTGTACTTACCCATATTTGCGCAAAAAAAGTTCATTTTCATTTAACTAGGATGTTTAAAGGGAAATTCTTCATAATGTTTTTAAGGAGTACACAAACCCACCAAACTGGAGGATCAAAGTGAAGAATTTTACCTTCACGTTCATGAACACCCAGCAAAAACCTCCATCTTTCAGAATAACAAAATATAAAACTCCTTTATCATAAATATCTGTTACAAAACATCCATTTCACGCACACAATCCTCGTATTTTTCATGAAAATACTAAAGTTTACAATAAAACAGAGACGAGAGCCAGACGAATCGACATTACATTAGAATATTATTATTGGGTACAAAATGAACCTCGACATACTGATGCAAGGAGGGAAAATAACAAATCGGTTTTCGCTCTATTCACAACGCCGCACCCCGTATTATCTGAAACCTACAAAAAAGATATCAGAATCTACATATCACACGTCCCATTTCCCTTTCCCAGTGCGCAAAAAATCTTTAATACATAAAACCAGCGTAGCTCTACCCCCAATATTGAACACTAAAGCTTTATTGATATAGACATAAAGGACAATTTTGAATAATTCACGGATCCGATCCGCAAAATGTTTCTCCGACGGCCAAATGCTCTATTCCTTTCTAATATTACAGATCATAACAAGGGGTACACAAAAGCGTTTTCGATAGTTGTAATCTACAAAAAGTGGGCCATATTGAAAATCGTGCGCCAGTGATTTCTTTATGGTTGTGCTTTGGCGTTTGAAATGGTTTCTGTTAATATTTTGTTACAAACTAACTGTTCCGGCAATAAAGGTTTTGTATGTTTCTATTCTCTATGCTTTATACCTTCTTAATTCTGCAAATTCTTCTTCTTAATTCTGAGTCCTGATGATCCTGAGTCCTGGACGACTAATCAAAGCAAGTTTGTTACAAGTGCTCATAATGAATTGCCAATTCGATCAAATTTTTTAGTATCATTAGGTATTAAGTCTTCTCCAAATAGATAAATCAAAAATACATCAAACACACCAAGAATGCCGGTATGTATCTCTACAACATTTTTGAAAAACAATTTCTGAACAAAATTAATAAAAGCAGGATCCAATCACACTTCTCTGCTCCAGTTCTGTAATATTTTCAGGGAACAAAATAAAATATTTCAGCATTCACAATAAAAGCGAAATACTGTTTAATAAATGGTTTCTTCCAGCGTCCGTCGATGGATGTGACCTTGATAAAATAACTCAAAAAGGAAAGAGAAAAACGTGGGCTATTTCAAACTGTTTCCACTCGCAATCTCTAATCCACTGACACTATCTATCAAAGTAAGAGGTCCCATTCCTCCGGCCATTATCGTTGGAAAACTACGTCAACGTTTGTTTAACACCAAGAAAACAGGATCACATGATTTGTGAGGGTCGTTCCCAGCTTGGACAACCCGGACAATATAAAAATACGTACGTGATTGAGAACACTCCTACCGGATGGGACCATCCATCATTCCTCGGTTAACATCCACTCAGGGCCGTATTACCGGAAGTTAGGAGCCAGATAAATATTTGCATCTCATTTTGATGATTTTATGTGTCGCCCTCTGAAGATATGAATAAAAATCACATCTCGTTTGATGTCGGAATCTGCAGCGCGTTATAAAAGATGTCTTTTGCTAAAATAACTGTTTAACGCTGAAGAGTAACGAGGCTCTCATTTATTCAGAGAATGCTTTCATCTTAATTTTTAGTAACATTTTCCTTTATTGAGGGTTATTTGGAAGTATTTGAAAATTTAGGGACTTTGGGTTTAAGAAAGAAAAATTAAGATTATTTAATTATTTCGATATTTGACGTCTAAATCAGGGGTTTAGTACCTGATTTAGAATTTAGTTTAAAAGTCATTCATACCGCCTTTGTGTCTTAAATAACATGAGAATGAAAAAAGTTGAAAGAACTTCCGATATTAGAATTTTGCAACGAGAACAAGAAAACAGTTCAAGTTAAAAAATAGAGCACTTACCGAAATGACAGCGTGGTGAGCGGCCGGTACGACTTATGACTATTTGGGTCTGACATCGGAGTGCCCCAAAAGTCATTCTTGAACACCTTCAGAGCTGGATTCGCTCCAGTGACGTCACCGTTAGTAACAATAGCCGGGATATCATCATGCACGAATTCACCATTCAGGCTATTCGCGTACGTCAATGCACCAACTGACGCTACTAAAGCGTATATCGCCCACTCGTTCTCGCACACGTTGCGCCAAGTTTGGCATTTCGTGCTCTGTCCCTCTTCGCGAACAGATTGTAATGGTCGACGGCGCATGATTATCGCTCCTTTACCCTCTCGTTTCCCATTTTTGGCAATGCAACTGATTTTCACTGCAGCAATTTTCGCTAGCGCTCCACGAGTTGTTAAACTTTGTCCACATTATTCAGTTTTGCGAAAAAAGTCGCTGCTAGCTTCAATATTTTCACCATTTCACAGTACTAAACTTTGATCAACGGAACGGCGACAACTTTTGTACGTGACATCACAATTCACTAACCTAACCTCGTGATACAAAATATTCAGTCAGCACTTCCATATAACAAGTGAAATTGGCGTATCCCTAATAAATCGTTTCGAAAACTTCATGCATACTCAATCGAGACCCGCAGGTGAGGGACGCACTACCGAAAAAGTGTGGCCTGTTTGCGAGTTCGTTTATCTACAGTGATAGATCACCGGCGACGCATAAATCAACATTGTGGGCCAGTGCGACGACCGCTGATGTCATATTCATGAGTACCGTCCGGGTAAACGATGACCCAAGATGGCGGACCGACCCTTTTCTTTATATTTCTTTTTTAATTCCTGGCTCAGTCGCGGATGAACCGGTTATTCAATCCGCAGTGATTTATGCTCCGTTCCGCGTGTAGTAATCTGAAACAAAAAAGAAATTAATTACACCCTGACATTGTTTAACTTTATAGGTGCCCGAAACTTCGCAACGAGTTATGTTTTAATGGGTTGTTACGAAATTATATTCTGTTTATATTTTGATTGGGTACGGGCTTTACAACTGTCTATGAAGTTTACTACTTAATGTAACCTAACAAAAACATAGTGTGCTGAAAAATACGAAAGAAGAAATTTTTACTTGCGTGAAAATTTTAATTTAATTTCTTATAATTTAACCTGCATATTCACTTTAACTCATAGATAATCATAATCGCGTGCCACTTAGCGTTAAGTAATAAACAAGTGCAACGCTAGACATAAAATACGTACATTACACATAAGTGGCCTTTACTTACTTCTATAATTTCCTTAAACCAAATAATGTTAAAACCCGCTGCGTTTACTCTAAACTATAATAATATCAGACCTACCAGAAGTCGTTTGAAAATCTCTTCTCTCTCATGCCATAAAATTGAAAAGAAAATGAAAAATTAGCAAAACTAGCAGATCATGACAGTCACAAAATTTGCTTTTTTTATGACCCACAACTGATTCAAGTACTAAGCTATTCACATTTAAAAGCTTGGGCAGGTTTTACGAGATTTAATCATTAAAAATTCAGTTGGGGCAGGTTTACGTGCTACGGCTACTGTATTAAATATTCAAGATGATTACTAAAGTTTTTAGTACGCGTCCTATACTGATGGTGTCATGATTATTGATTGCTTCGTTCAATAAACTCAGTGACACCTTCTAAAACTCCTGATATTAAATTTTGGACAACCACTTTGGATTCAGATGTAGTAAAACAAGTAAAAACAGGTCAAGCAATAACAGTTTTAGATATTTTCGCCGCTAAGGGTTACTTAGATTGCGTGGCTATGAGGCTTTTTTACCGCATCGAAAGGGGATTCTTCGAACCCGTCTCATAACTCTCACGTAAGTGCCTCACAGTTTCTCACTTCGACGTATTTGAAATGCTAATGTTATGTTCCCCAATTCACTCATGCACTATTCTCTGAATTAAGACCGTTGCTAATTTCATTACACTTGCGAATTCTCTAGGAGTTTCGGCCAGAACTTAGCGGTGGTAACTTCGTTTGGGAAATTAGCGGAGTAAATATTTAATGGAATGTAACAGTTCTGGTAGTTAACACTGTCGTTTTAGAAATGGTTGTTGTTAGTGCTTTATCGTCGTACTTGGTTCGGTGAGATGCGACTTTATAGGATAGTGTTTTGCGGCTTTTTGTTTCAGCGTCTGTAGGGTTTTGATCAAAATTATTTCAAGCCTTTACGTAAATTCATAGTTCAAATTATATTGCCAGCGTTAGATCTTCATCATTAGCTACTTCCATTGTTAATCCCAAAAAATCTTCGTATTTTAATAATGCTTCATAATTATTAGCAACCGTCATTCCAGCATCTGCCATTTCCACTATGATGGCAGTATGAGAGTGAATGTATCATGTGATAGAGTGAACTTGGAGCAACATTAATCAGGCTTCGATTACGGCGGGCGGACAAATATTGGATTATGAATGATTGATTAGAGCTGAGTGAGGGACGACCCGACAATCAGTACGCGCCAACTGGGAGCAGCTGATAAAATTGTAAAAGCTAGATAGAGGGAATTTCTATTCAATATATTTTAGAACTCGTAACTGTTGAGGAGTAGCTAATGGGTCTAATTTCAGAGTGCTTGTGGACATTCAGCCATTTAGAGAAATTTGAGTTCAATCCTCAGCGGGCTAGATTTAAATGATAAATTTAGATTTCTGTTCCTAGTCTGGATAATTGTACCTAATGTCTTCGTGTATGTCAATGGTACCCATAAACAGTATCATAACATGGGTCTCTGAGAGTGATATCTGGAAGTTGTAGATATTTTAAATTTGTACAAATGATGAATTGACAAAAGATTTGATACTATTATACAACAATTCATATCTCACGCCATCTCGCATTGTTATGAGCGACCTCATCGCAATATAAATATGAACCAGATTGAATTCAAACAAAGCCCATTGTTTCAATGCCAATTTTGTTTTCCCGCATCAGCTTCTCATTATTCGTTCTCTTCTGTTCCCACTAATTACTTGTTACGCTCTTCTACCCACTTTTGTTGCGAAATCTCACCACGTACTCGTATATATCGTGTTACCCGTGGATTAAATTTCATACAAATCGCCGCCCTGTTTCACTCCGGCCTAAAAAAATATACGCTGAATTTACTCATATACAAACTCTTCGAACGAGAAAATATGTAAATTTTTCGCAAACACGTGTAGCGAGGCCGTGTGCGAATAAGCATTCGCCGGCGGCGTCTCTGTAATTCGAAAAAACATTTTAAAATATTTCAAAAAAAAGTATTTTTTAAGCCGCAACCGTTGTATTATTAACTACATTTTAAATGGACATTTTGTAAGTTGTTTTTGAAATAAACCACCTATATTTAAATTTAAAAATCAGGTCTGAATTTGCTTTAGATTTTCAGAATCCGCCAACGCTTTCTTTGCTAAATAGGTCAACTCTGCTCCAATACAAAGCATTTTAAATTTTTACAAGGAGTTAAATCAACGTAAAGAGAGCAACAGCATTTCATCAAGTATTTAGATATTTTTCTCGCTTACTTTAAATCCGGCTCTAAATTAAAACATTTTAAACTTTCTAGTAGGGAAAGACTGCTTAATACAAGCCAGATCTCCAATCATCTACTATTCTACCTAGTTCAACAACTCTCAGTAGATTTAGAGTATTTATCTAAAATGTTTAACTGTCTAGTTTTTAAACTGCCAATTTCAATTAAATTGAGCATGGAGCAACATTTACTTTTTTCTTTACTGGTATTTATTATACCTGGGTAGAAATGTGAATTTGTGGTAGTAATCATTCAAAAATTTAAAAGAACTTTGTTATGTTCCTTTCATAAAGACTAATATTCTATCTTTAGTATAAACCGGTTTTTACTTACTTTTAGAACTAAAGGCCAGCCAAAACTGCCAAAATCTTACAAAGAAGACCGTACCGAACCAGTTCTAAAATTATCTCTTAAGCTTCGTACGATACCTAACCGGTATCTTCCGTAAATTGTTTTTTTAAATATCGCTTATCAAGATAAAGTTCCAAGTTTGAGAAAAATTCTCTGGCTGATGGGAAAAGTTCAGACCTCCAGAGGTTTCCTCTACGCTGGTAAAATATGTCGATTTTATTGCGCCTTACCAGTTGTGATTAAAAAACAGTCAAGAATCTTTTAAAAAGTAAGAAAAATGGTATAATATTTCCATTTCACAAAAATCTATTCTCTCCAGATTCTCGAAGACTTTCTCAGTAGGCACAAATAGTCGTACTTCTCAATAATATGCACAGCCAGAAAAAGAGCGATTAACCTGAGAAATACCATAAACAAAAATCATTGACAAAAGCAAACCTTACAAAAAAGATCCATTCGTCAGCAGTATCCGTAATATGGCCGTTCAACTTTCCACGCGCGTAATTACTGCGGACACATTAGTCATCGATATGAAGTAACACCTGGTTTTTTATCGATCCTCCAATATTTGATACCCCGTCCATTGTTCCACCACCCTGCCTCGTGACAGATATGGAATATTAATGACGTTCACACAACGGGGACCGTTCGGAATTATCTCCACGACAATTTTCCCCTCAATGACCTCTCGTTAAGCAATAAAGTATCGTCGATATCCACGATATACCGTGGAATATTGAACCGGTGACAAATTACAGTTCACCATAAACTCGAAATCAATCGGGTATTAAAACGGACTTTTACATCGAAGTATCGAGTATCATAAGAAAATAATCAGGTTATTACTGATAAATTATAGACTTGATAATTAGTTGATTACAAATTGCAAGTATTAGAGGGAGACGCAACAGTCTTAACAAATTTAGAAAGAATTATGAAACGAATAGAGGTCTGTTCTAGATTTCTAGAGTCAAAGTAAGTCAAGAGATGTAAAATCAACTGGAGGGAATTAAGTTCAGAGATGTAAGACGTTAATTTCCAAGAAATATTGCCAAGGGTACGTAAGTGACTGTATCCCCGTGGCACCTAAACCGCGAAACCAAGTAATCTCGCAACAGTTCGTAATTCGATTAAAGTTGCGAACTTTGTGGGCCTTAATTGTGTTTTCACGCTAAACCATTCGAAGGGTTGCTGCCACGCGGCCGAAATAACAAAATCGGTCTTATTTTGATAACAAAAGAGTTTAATTTCCTTTAGTCGGTGACAAAGTTACGACTGCTAAAAGTTTACTGTTAGAATAGGTGCCATTTTTCTTGTAAAAAGTTATTAACAGCGTTTTATTAGTTCATATAGGCTGTAAAGTTTTTTTTCGATATAATAGATAATTTAACCCCTTCTGATAATGTCTTCTGAGGCCTCCTCCTGATTGGGATAATATCGCTGCTTATAACAACCAAAAAAAAAAGAGATGACACAATCACATAATTATTATAAATTTACAGCATTTATGCAGCAGCTTGTTCAATGCTAAACAATTTTAATATCCATATCCAAACCATTGATCATAATGATAGAGACACATGTGAAAACGAAAAAGGATAATATCCCAATAAAAATATCATTAAATAGCATAACACTGCAAGGACTCCTAGATGACAGAAATCCCATACATTTTACGTGATAATATATTTATTTGACGGGATACTTGAGGGATTAGCAATGTCCAATCCGTTAAGTCCTCGATCAATCACAGTTGGAGACAAGTTCACTGCGACTAGCGAGCTCGTGGCAGATGACAAGGGAAAATAAACCTTATTGGACATCAAATGACCATAAATCAGGTAGTATTTGAACTGCACAACTGATGTTTTGAAAAGGAGGAGGTTGAAACTGTATTACCAATTACATTACCATTACCTACAAAGAAGCCAAATTATTGTGTCTTAATTTAGATGAGTTCTTGTAAAAAAAAATTGTCCATTTTTCTACTGCATGGCTGCGTTGATATATTCACAAATATCTCAAAGAAGTCAAAATACGTTTCGCGTCACAAACACATACGTCACGAACAAAATGTTATCCAAATCATGGTTATCTAATCCTGTTTCTTCATCTCCATCCCAAATTACTCCAGCCTCTGCGATAATATCCTTTACTAGCGCGACGGAACTCTATTTTCGATAAAGTCACACGAGCGTAAACAAATCGCTTAAAGGAGTAATTTATTCGCTTCAACATCGAGATGTTCGTTAAACATCGTCGTCCGATGTCGACGATCACGATGTCTTTGTTTAAAATTCAACGGATTTGCGTAAGCTTACAAGTCAAAAGGTTAATTGATAGAATTTCAGTGTTTTTGAGAAAATTCATCAAAGACAATTTATTTGATCGCTGTTTTTGTTCATTTTCTTGTCCTCCAAATTGGGAATTTTGCAGACGTATTTAATAGGTCGGACCGTTGTTAAATGAAAACGCCATTGAAATTTTACAAAAGAATTGATATTGGAAAAATTCAAAGAGGCAAATCGTGAACGTTTCAATATAATGAGTAAATGACACTTAGAAATAATATCTTGTTTTCAACGGTTTTTTAAGTAATTTGAGTTAATATTATTTTTTTATTGCCATGAAACTTTGCCTATTTAAATTTTAATATTAGTAACTAGAGTAGTAATTTTAATAGTTGTTCTTGTTGGATTCAAGAATATACAAACCCAAAGGTGCGTCAAATACTTGAGAGCACTAATAGACATTTTACAGAGTTTGGGCAGGAATATTCAAAAACATTGTACATTACAGGGCCACAGGCTTTCTATTTATGTATTCAGAGCGCAACTCCAGAAGCCTATCCGAAGTGGAAGCCTGGCGATAACGAAGGAAACTTAGAGCTAGCTCAAGACACTTTATAGGGAAAGTCTCCAAGAACTACGCAAAGAATCGTCTTTTATATTTAAGCAGTAGGATGCGGTACTGATGATAAGCTTATTTTTTGAGAAATAAAGGGGAATATCAGACGTACAAAGAGTACAAGGACATCAAACAAAATAAATAATATACTATAGCAAATATACTACCAAAATGATAATTTCCAGAAATAAATATATAGAGGAGATATTTACAAGTATCTGTGCTTGTGGATATTTTATGTTTATATTTATGAACCTGTAAAAATAAATGGACCTAGACAATATAATCTGTAAAAAATAGTCCAAACAACTCACATAAGAGAGCATCCCACATACTTCTACACATGGCAGAATGTAATTTTGGTGCTCTCTACATTTTCCTCTCACCGATAACACCACGCAGCTGTTATTTATATTTCAGCGAGCAACAGATACTTGCTCCGTAGGAATATTCAAAAAACATTACCTGCTCCGAGCAGTGAACGTTTATTTATTCAGCGCAGGGTCCATTGTCGGCAGTAACAGCAAATGTTACAATTAACTGAAGAACTGAGGGTCGTAATCTCAAATGGAATTCGAGCAGTATTAGCATTTCAAATCAACCTTTCACCAACAGAGGCTGAGAAGACAGCAGTCTTGATTCATCAAACTTGCCAACTGCCACTTGGAAAGGGAGATGAGAAACAAGAGATAAAGGATTTGTGCTGCTTAATAAGATTCCGTAATTTGTGCAATATTCATAACGATTGTGCCTACATTAAACAATGTTGGTCTATTTACAGTGTCTGAAGCACTGCAAGTAGCTATTGCAACTATAAAGATAATCTTGAGAGCGCCTTAACCTTTAAGAATCTCGCGTCAAGAA